>OX463853.1:29472099-29561757 GCA_949825065.1 Odontocerum albicorne | reverse complement strand
ATATATATATATATATATATATATATATATATATATATATATATATATATATATATATATATATATATATATATATATATATATATATATATATATATATATATATATATATATATATATATATATATATATATATATATATATATATATATATATATATATATATATATATATATATATATATATATATATATATATTATATATATATATATATATATATATATATATATATATATATATATATATATATATATATATATATATATATATATATATATATATATATATATATATATATATATATATATATATATATATATATATATATATATATATATATATATATATATATATATATATATATATATATATATATATATATATATATATATATATATATATATATATATATATATATATATATATATATATATATATATATATATATATATATATATATATATATATATATATATATATATATATATATATATATATATATATATATATATATATATAAGTTTATTTTAGGTTTCCAGTTACTTCGCGAACTGTAAATATTGGATTCTGACATCAGATCTGCCTGGAGATCCATCAGCAGCTTCCTTACAGCATTTTTTATTTTTTGGCCTGGATGACTCTTTAGTAACATTGTTCTCTGTTTTGGATATACAGGAGACGGTATCTATTTTAATTGGTATTTTGTGGGCTTATGACCACCTTTGAAGGCTGAGTTAAGTGCTCACTTTATGCCTAGGCAACATTCCTCATTATACCATAGATTCATCTCTATACATCATTTAAATGTTTTTATTCTTAGTGCAGACAAGATGGTTTTTAGTCTTAACTGAAAACCTAAAATAAACATATATAACCCTTCGCTAAAACCAAACAAAAAATCATATATAAAAAAAAAAAAAAAAAAAAATATATATATATATATATATATATATATATATATATATATATATATATAATATATATATATATATATATATATATATATATATATATATATATATATATATATATATATATATATATATATATATATATATATATATATATATATATATATATATATATATATATATATATATATATATATATATATATATATATATATATATATATATATATATATATTATATATATATATATATATATATATATATATATATATTTAAAAAAAAAAAAAATCACATATTACCCTCTACAGAAGTGTAATGGGCTTTGTCAAAGCCAAAAAATATCCGGCTTTTATAACAAACAATGATGAGGTATTGACAGAATAAAGAGGTTTCCTCAACATCTGTTAAAAAAATCTTACCATTGTTCGTCAACAAATGGCATAAAGACTAAAAACCATTAGTCGGAGTCAGAAATAAAACAAAAAAAATTTGCACGTTTGAAAAAAAAAATGTTTTTGTCCGATCATAAAAAATAATATTTTTTATCAGCCAACTTTAACTCATCTTACTGTAAAAATAATGTACTACGCTTACCTGGCAAGTTACATCAAAAGTTGGGTTGTTTAGTCAGGATTTCAAAATGGTACAATACATATCTACTTCTCCTTTAAAAATAATTTTAAAACATTAATTTCTGAAATTAAAGATCGAATTCAAAAATTTTGAGCGAGACATACGATACGGCGGATGAACGAGTTAGAGTAAGACACCATTTTTGACAGGAGCTAGATATTGCATATAAAAAATGGCGACACTAGCTGTGAACAAAAACAATTTTTTTTTCAAACGTGCAAATATTTTTTTGTTTTATTCCTGACTCCGACTAATAGCAGGTCTATCTAGGATTGCGATACAATAATTGAAAACATAAAATATGGCAAATTTAAGTCACAATATACAAACATTCGGCTCAGGGTAGCTACTTTTACAATTTTCGAAGAAATGCCTATAACTCGAGAAGTATAAGGCTTTTTCAAAAAAAATTTTTAAATTCTGAACCCTCATAAGCTGGCCTCTTCCTCGATACCGGCTTGACGTTGCCCTTTGGGACACCCTGTATATATATAAACAAATTTTATATTTATGAATATATAGTTTCATAAATGTAGAATTTGTTTTACTTCCGTGAATATTTCACGGGCTGCAACTAGTGAAAATAATTCCCTCTCGTTTAATTTCCTTTTACCTTTCAGAGATTATATAGACGGTTTTTTTTAAATTCCTAACCTTGTTTTAGTTTCGAACGATTTGAAAATTATTTGTTAATTTATTTATGTAAATTATTCTCTCTTTTAGTTTTCTCTTACATTTTAGAGATTAAAGAGTTTTTTAAATTTGTTTTATTTGCGAAGTATTAGATTTCTTTTTGATAAATTATTTATAAAGATAATTCCCTCAATTTAAATTTTCTTTCACATTTCAGAGATACATTTTACAATTTTTTTTAAATAAATTTTTTTTTGAAGCAATAGTTTTATCAAATATTCTGTTATTATTTCTTTAATATAAAGTATCCAGTTTTGAGGGAATGACAACGAGTGAGATCTAATGAGAGATTCATTTTAATTGTTTCTATAATCTCTTCCATATCCTTTTATCAGCAAATGTTTTTATTTTCAAAAAAGTTTCAAAATACTAACGAAATTCATCGTAAAATGAAAATATTCAAACAGCAGGTTTAAAGAAAGCATTCAAACAGCGGGTATATTTGGCATTTTAACTAGATTTTGACTTCAAATTTATAGCATTTTTTAAACTTTCAGATTAAATAAAATACACAGTTTTTCAATCATTCCATAACTGTTTATTATAATTATTTAATACTTGTTTTTGTACAACATAAAGTATGGTGAGTTTATTGCTAATTTGCAATTTTTTTCAACTAATTTCGTAATTATTTTACACTTCAACTACACAACAAACCCTCCATATAACCTAATGTAGATATACTGCCGATGAGAAAATATATACTAATAATAAAAGTAACAATTCAATGAGAGATACTTAGAAAAATGTTTCCCTTCCTCCAGAATGTTTAATTTTTGTGCTCCAATACAGTCAATGAAACATTTCGTTTCCAGCCTGGAGGATTCAGGTTCGAATCCTGATAAAATCCAGAAAAATTTTGTATAGCTTTTCTCATAAGATTATCAAACATTTTTGTATTGGTTGAATAACATTTCCATATGTCAATATGATATAGGTTATACTGTATACGACGGAAGTATAATGTTATTGTATTTTAAAATGGAGAGGAAGTATTGAAAACAATAAAGCCAACCCCTACCTTCATATTTTCTGCAAATAGCTTTTTTTTATTTTAGCAATGATGTATTGATTTTACTTTTTATAAAAATATATTTGATTCCTGAAAAAATCCAGTTTAACGTTTAAAGCGCTCTGAGTTTGCACCGTTAACGATTATTGAAATTGTAATTTTATTGTTATTATTACTCGTTACCGGAACTCAGGGTTTCATATGTAAATCCTGTGAGTTAACTGAACCTTAAAACATGCATACGTTATACCTATGAACGCGTGTGCATCATTCATCCACAGGGTGAACTGTAAAAATAACTTTACCGCGAGAGATTAATTAATTTAATTATTACAATCCATACGATATAACAGGCTAACCCTCGGAAACGAATATGATTGTCAGACATCAGAGAAAAGACGCGTGTGCATATTTTGGATTATTGTGTTGAAGCTGTTGCACTTTATCAAAACATAATCTTGACAAATCAAAGTCAAAGCTCCGTTGGCAAGGACATTTATGTTTCAAGACGATTGCCAGGTTTAATCCGCTGCAGTCTTTTATTAAACAGCTTTATTTAACGCTGTTTTGTGTTGCTAAGTAGTACTATAAGAACGTATGATAAGCGGCATGAAAACTTCATACACAGTCTACGAGCAAAATCAACCCGGAAGTGAATCCGCCAGGAATCGAGCTTTGAACGCCCTCTTGCTCAGCGTGAATGCTAACCGTTAGACCACGACCGCCGAAAATCAATACGAAAAGGTGACATTAAGAGTTCGTATAAAATGTCTTCATTCTTTCCGTCGAAGGTAAAGTTTCCGAGATTATGAATTGATCGTTACTTCGTCTTTAGCTTCCGGAAAAGAATTATGTGTAACGAAATATTAGGAAATATCTAACGTCTGCTATGTAAAATATTCATATATCGAAAATGCGTTAACTCATGGGGATATTTTGGGTTACCATGAGTTATGGAATAAGTAATGAGATGATCAAAGAAAATATGAACTGAAAATTGATAGTGTGTATAGATGGTAGTGTGTATAGAAAAAAGAAGGAAATGTTGGAAGAAAATGGTAATTCTTAAATTGATATATAATACAAATTTATAATGATCCAAATTTTAATACAAGTCAAATAAAAATAAAATTTGTTATATGTATATTTATTGATTTGTTGTGAGTTTTTATTTTTTAAACATGCAATGATTTATTTTATTCACCCCTCCACGCTTAGTGCTTGTTCCGAGATTACTATCATTACCGCTTCAACTCCTCGCATGTGGAGGTATTCCCTCCATCCAGTCCGTTCAGTGGCAAGCAGCCTTGCTTCTTCCCAAGTTATCTTAATGCTGATTTCGAAGGTTTATCAGGAATGATAACAGCAGAAGTCAACAATCTTTGCAGCGAGGTCTTCAACAGATGCTAGAATACAAAGATGATAAAGTAAGAAAAAAAAATTGCAGGAACTGTATGAGAAGAGGTGTGGATTTGGAATAAGGGGAAATATACGTGTCGAAATAGGAAAGTCTTGCGCTATGCCTTCAGTTCCTAAAAATCCACTTGCTTATTACATTAAAATGTGAAACAGGTTTAGATCATTTGCAGTTTGGCTTCAGGAATAATTTGGGGCGTGAAACTCATTGTTCACATTGAATGTCCTTTTGCAAAAATGTTATGACCAAGGAAAACTTGTCGTTCCATATTTCATTGAAAGGTTTTTGACCAGATACAGCACGACAAACTGATTGAAATTTTATGAGATGTTCATATTGATGAAAAAGGCATCAATTTTATAAAAAAACGTTTTACTGGTAACGGAAAATACTCACCACGTCACCACAAAACGAATAGAAGAATTTAAAATGTTGTGCTAAAGATAAAATATCCTGGGTTGATAATGTGCACAACGGGGAAGCTTTCAGATTCATGAAAAAAAAAACAAAAAAAAATACTCGCTTGTATTAAAAGGAGAGAAATTGGAATACTTTGAGCTTTTCACGGGAAAAAAACTTTGAAGAAGATTCAAAGAAAACAAAATGTGGGAAGTAAAAAAATCCTTTCTTAAGAACTTAATAGAGTGGTTCAACTGTAGTATGGAGACATTATTCAGATCAGCTACAGACAAAGTTCAAATAACCAAGTTGGTTGCCAGCCTTTAATGTGGAGAGGAACGTCAAGAAGTGAAAAATATAACAGAGGAAAAAAATAGCAAAACAGAAACATCTGCGGTTAATATTCAGAGATATGAGCTAGGGATGTATCCTTTCGCACTTCTATTTAACTTCTATTCGGACAAAAAAATGTAAAATGGTATTGAAAACGAAAC
Source organism: Odontocerum albicorne (assembly GCA_949825065.1). Lineage (NCBI taxonomy): Eukaryota > Metazoa > Arthropoda > Insecta > Trichoptera > Odontoceridae > Odontocerum > Odontocerum albicorne. The sequence continues at coordinate 29,556,197 of OX463853.1, read as the reverse complement.
AATGGACATAAAAGTTAATTAAGTGTTCATTAATGTAATAAAATATGTCGATGATACAGCGATTCTGGCGAATAACGTACGTGACTATTATTTTGTACCGAATAGAATAAACGCAACTGGTGTTGACAACTGAATATTAATGTTCGACAGTCTCATAATGATGTATCTCTGCAGTTGAGCGGGCAACCTTTAGCACAAGTCGACAGTTTCAAAACTGTTTTTAATTAATTAACGACACAACAGCGTCTTTATATACAAATGAACATATGATAGGCTATACAAGTAATTAAAATTATTGACAAAAAATACAAAACTTTATCTTAAACTAACATAAAGATACAAAAAGCAGTAGTAATAATAAATTACAGTAATTGTTTAAAATTATTTAATATTAATATGTATATTTAAGTTCAATATATATACGCATACCACAAAATATTATCAAACTTCACCAACCAATTCAATTCACCCTTCTTTTAAAGTTCCACAAGGGAGCACAGGGATGCCACCTGTCTTCTCCATTCAGAGCGGTTTTGGGCGGTGTTGGTAATCTCCCTCCACGACATTCCTAACGCTCTGACTTCTTTGTCATAGGAACGGTACACCGTGAGAGAGGGTCTTCCAGGCCGTCGGGACCCCAATGGACAGAAAAATAACGCTCTCCTCAGCCATTCTCAGAACATGTCCCAGCCAGGGCCATCACCTCTCCCGAATGACAGAGACGACAGATCCCTGCCGGGTGCGCCGGCGTACAGCGTCGTTTGTTATGTGGCCATACCACCTGATTCCCAATATCCTCCTGAGACACCTGTTTTCAAAACTAAGTATCTTGATCTCCTGAGCCTTGGTGAGATGCCAAGATTCACAGCCGTACAGGAAGATCGGGATGACACATACGTTAAACAGGCGGCATTTTGTTGTGACACTGAATCCAGTCGCCTTTCAAATCCTATCCATGTTGTTGAACGCCCCGCTAACAGCTCCGATGCGGATGGACAGCTCCGTCCGGAGATCACCATTGGAGGTGATAGTGGCACCCAGGTATCTGAATTTGTTCACCTGAGGGATCCGGTTGCCGTTAATCATCATGGGCGCGCCTCCATCCGAACATGTATCGTTGCACATGTTTTCTGTTTTATCAGCGTTGACTCGAAGGCCGAGACGCAAAGAATTTTCACATAATCTTGTGGTACTGCGTTGTAATCCGCTCACAGAAACATCGAATAGGGTAAGATCATCTGCGTATTCAAAATCGTACAGCATCCCCACACTGCCTTCATTGTTTGGCCTCTGTAGTAAAAGCACCCCACACGAATCTACAATGGATTTTCTAAGAAGGTAATTCATGACGATGATAAAAATTAATGGTGCCAACGCACAGCCCTGCCGGACTCCGGTAGAGATCCTGAAGACGTCGGTTGGATCACTGGATGTTCTGACACTGCACTCAGAGTCTAGGCGCAAGGCCTCAATCATGGACACGATCCTATGCGGGATACCATAAAAGGCCAGAATTTTCCATATGGACATTCTGTGGGAACTGTCGAAGGCTTTTTCAAAATCTATAAAGCAGCATGTGATTGGTAAGTTAAATTCATGCGCTTATTGGAAAACGCACCTGGCACAGAATATTGGATCAGAGCAAGACCTACCAGGGACAAAACCACACTGCTGCTTTCTCAAAATGGCTAAGATTGGTTTCTGAATGCGGTTCAGAATGATCTGTGATAGAAACTTACCGGGTACACACAGTAGAGTAATTCCACGGTAGTTTCCGCAATCCAATGGATCCCCCTTTTTGAAAAGTGTTACGATGGATCCATTCCGCCTGTCTTTTGGACAGTACTCCTCGTTCCACACCTTGTTAAAAAAACTGATAGAGCGGGTAGACTAGTGCATTTATCCCGCATTTGAGAAGTTCTGCGTGGATACCATCGTTCCCTGGGGTTATGTTGTTTTTAAGTCTCTTCACAGCCGACTCAATCTCATCGTGCGTAGGAGAACCTTCAGCTATCCCAGTCGCCCGTAGTATGCCTCGGCCCCCCTCCTCCTCACCAATGTTAAAATGCGAGGGGGACTCTGGTCGATTGAGCACAGACTCAAAGTACTCCTTCCATCTCCCCCTCACCAGATTGGGGGCAGAAATCAGACCACCGCTTTGGTCGCGTATCGCTTCAATCATCCTTTTCTGACCTCTACCCGCCAGCGTACGGGAGATCTCGAGTCATCATTTACAGCAGCAGACTGCGCCAACCGTATCGAGGTCTCGACCTTGTGTCGCTTGTCACGACGTACAGAGTACTTTACCTTATGAGCCCTGTTCTCGTTCCTCAGAGCCTCCAGTTTTCTTACGGATTTCAGACTTACGTAATTGTCGAAGGTTTATTTTATAGTGCTAAAGAACTTAGATTTGTTTTTAGTGGAAAAACACTTACATAGAACAAGAATTAGATTTTTTGATAATTTTATGGATAGATCTATAGATATAGAAAACACATGTAGATAACCTTAATACTCACGACCTTGTCAGTTTTCTGAATGTCAATTCATCGGTTTTCTGTAATGATAATTTGAATGATGAACTTCAGCAATGTGTTATTTTGTACTATGTATGTATATGGTATAATATTTTTTTTCCGCTGACACATGGACCATGAAGACCAGAATTCTAAATCAGGATTACATTTGGAGGATACATTATTGATAGGACAATAAAACCACTTTCTTAAATTACTATTGATAGGTAAAATCAAGATGAAGACGACAGGCGACAAGTATCCACACAATTGAGGAGCTGTTCCATGTCACCAAAACCATATTTTTTTCAAATGATCGTCAACGTCAGGGGATAGATAGATAGACACGAAGAAGAAAATTATTATTATTATTTCAAGGACGAAAACTGTTCTGTTTAGTTTATTTAACATAATTGAAAACTAAAATTATTTTTTTTATTTAATACATGTTTTTATTTCTTTTAGTTTGAATTCAAATAAGCGAATCGAAAAATGTTTAAGAGTGTAAACTCACATAGAAATACTTATTTTTTGTTTAAATCAATTTAACAAAATTTAAGCTTAAACCCATTTTCATATTTAGATATCATATATTTCATTGTATTTAAACGTAATAATTGTACTCATAAGAATAAAAAATCTACGGTAACATTAAAAATATGAGGCAAAGTTTAATTACAAGTAATTAAATAAATATTTAATAAAACTAACAAAAAATGTGGCCAGTTAAAGTTCCCAGCATTTTTCGATATTTATTGGAATACGTTTGGACCGTATCAAATTGGAATGGTTCGTAAATTAAAATTCTCGTATTTTTTTCCGCAACATCGCTTTTGCCACGCTAAATTCGCAGAATTAAAAGTTCTACTAAATGACACTTCCGAAAGCATTCGTTTCGATCCAATTTCTCAAATCCAATAATTGGTTTTATTTGTGGAACATCGCTTGTTTAAAGCTAACAGAGCTTGAAAAAAACTGAAGTGATCAATCTATCGTACGTTAACTACATGTAGAGTTACAATATTATTGAAAATATTTTTTTCCCACATCATTTTATATTAAATTAAATTCACGTTTGAATAAAATAAAAAAACACATCTGTGAAATTACAGTTTTTATTTTCCCCCTGTGTAACAAACTTGTAACTATAGATTTTAAAACAATGTAGTCCACAAAGTTTTAACAGGAAAAGTACTTTACGGCTGAAATTTAAAAGGACGTAAAATTTTATGGATTCTGATGAAGCATTAAAAGTTATCAATTTCTATGTGATGAATAATTAATGATTTTAAATTTAAGCCCCTCTTATACTTCGAAAAATGTATCTATAAGTTACGAAAGTTTTCAATTGATAATGGATGTTTCAAGATTGATTTTTTTTGTAAAACAGTAAATATAGATAAATGATTCAAACGAATTCTGTTTTTCTTCTTCCCTTTGATTTCTCTTTTGATTCAGATAGTTTCAGAGCTAAATTATTTTTTCTGGTCATTCCGGGTATAAAATACGAACTTTTTCCCTTGATATGTGCTATATTTTGTACATTTCCTGGTACATTTGTGAGGTGCATGGCCACGCGGTAACGCACTGAACTTAAATGTAATCGGTTCGAGCCCCGCGCTGTGCTACTCACCTAGAATGACACAGGAAATTTTTCCGCCTTGTATTCGAGGGTATAAGGATACATATGACTTCGATCGTATCTATTCTTTAAACAAAAAAGGGTAAACCAAACATGTCGGTGTGCTCCGATCGTCTCACTTCAGGTGTGCCATCATATTCAGTACACCAATATGGCCGGTGAGTATGCTGGTGTGCAACAGCTCACTTACTTAAAGAGGGAAAAAAAGAAGAAGGAATACACGGAATCTCCACAGCACAGCTTCACTTTCCAATTGAATTGACGTTGGAATAGCGAGGAGATCCTGGGCTACGAGGCCCAGCAACGACGACGATATTTCCTGGTGAAAACAAGTCGAAATTAACCACACTCGCCTGTGTCAAGTATGAGTAACACATCCGTGGCCACAACTAGGACGATCCAAGGTACACCAGAGTCTTATAAACATGACAAACCCTGGGAGTGGAACGTTAAGTTTGTTCTCAAGTGTGAACTTAATTTTTTTAATCTCATCACGAGCTTGTAGGAGGGTATTGAAGCAACGATTTTACTGGAGAAAAATAATATACAGGAAGTTACCTAAATTAAAATCATATACTAAAAAAAAAGAAAATAAAACACACAATTACTCACAATTTTACTACCTCTTTAATTATGAAAGACTGAAAGGAACGGAATAAACGCTTTTGAAATGCGTGCACTGAGAAGAATATACGAGGGGGGACAATGTAAGACATAATATAGATTAACGTGATTGAAAGGATGAAGGAACGAATATGAAATTAAGGCGGATGTGTTAAGTAAGATGAAGAAAAGTACTCAAAGATTTTTCGGGTATGTAGAACGAATAAATAAAGAAAGGCTTAATACTATACATATATAGTGCCAATTTTTGTTGTATACAATACTGGGAAGCTTATTTCCATGTGGTTATTCCTACTAACTAACTAAAAATAAGTTAATTTTGCACACTCTTCAACATAGCCGCACCCACCTTTGAGAGAACATGAAGTAACAATGTATCATAGAATAGGGATTGTAGTGATTAGGGATGAATGTGTACTTAAGGCTGATGTATGAAATAGGATGTAGAAGAACACACTGACATGATTTGGGTATGTGGAATAAATAAGATATATATTGCAAACAGATATATAGAGCAAATGTGAGTAAAGGACGTGGTAGAAGAAGATCAAGAAAAGTATGGTTAGATCAAGTGAAGGATATTTTGAAAGAAGGAAACGTAGAAAGCTAGAGAAATCGAAGGATTCGTATGAGATTTAGGGATGTGGAAGATGCAAAGGATGTCTGTCTAGATAGGAAAGTTTGGCGCTCTATCCTCTCAGTTTATCCTGACAGGGAAATAATATTTTGAATGTATATATGTCAAATTACGATAAATATAAAATAAAAAAAAAGTGCCTAAAAGCATATTCTCATAAATTTCATCAATTGAAAAAAAAAAACTTGAACGAAGAAAATAAAACGTGTTTAATTATTAACGCATCATTGATTCTGCCGTTCACTGGAGAATCGTTTGAAATTGAATTTGTATTTTTTCCGCGTCTCTTTAACCGTAGTTATTATATAATATATATTGTATATTATTTTCTTTGAAAGCTTTTTATCGAAGAATGACGAGCAACACAAATGTCAATAACCTTGTTGACGCTCTTTAATATTTGAAATTATTTTAGAACATGGTTGAGTACTATATTTAGGTAAAGTCTTTATATATTTTCAACTTCTTTTTTCTTTAATACGAGTATATTGATTTAATGACGATTGATTTAAAGAAGGTTAAAATCGATATTTCAAACATATATTTTTACACATATCAAATATTGATAGAGATTATGTACATAAGAGCCTTCATGAAAATTAATGCCCTTATTGGGGTCAGCCTAGAAAACAGAGTCATACTTTCAAATTGTGACAAACATCTTTCGCCTCTTCTACATCCATACACCTTCTCATACAATTCCTACAATTTCACTCACTTTAACATTTTCTTCTTTCAAAATATACACTTGCTCCAACCATATTCTTCTTAGTCTTCCTCTACTACGTTTCCACTCTTATTTGCAATGTACATTTATTTGTTTTGTTATTCTTTCTTCAATTATTCGTTCCACACGCCCAAACCATTTCCGAGAGCTCTTCTTTATCTTATTCAACACATTGACCTTAAATTCACATTGGTCTCTTATCACTTCATTCCACATTCTATCACACATTGTTATCCCATGTATGTTTCTCAGTGTTATCCCATGTATGTTTCTCAGCGCACTTCTAAAGCGTTCATTCGGTTTCTTTCACTATTATTCCACGTCCAAGTTTCCTTTCCATATATCCAATTTGATACCAAAATATTGTTGTGGACTACCATTTTAGCAGATATTGATACTGTCTGGTTCGTGGATATATGTTTTAAAGGTCCATTGATCAATGGGGAATTTACTATCACTATACGCCTTTCGATATTATACAATAAAGTAACATAGTAAGAAACAAAATACTAGGTAAGTCCAGAAAGTAAGTGTACTGAATTTTTGTAGGTTACAATTTTTTTTATTTAAACAAAAAAAATACGTGGTTACCGTAGTACATATGTAAGCTATTTTTCGACATAGTCGCCATGCCTCTCAATGCAGGTGGTGAAGCGGGGTATCAACTTTTTGATGCTTTCCTCGAAGTAGTTTGCCGCCAACCCCTCCGTCCACTTCTCCACCTCCTCCTTTACCTCCTCGTCGGTTGAAAACTTTTTTCCACCCATGTGCAGCTTCAGGGAGGTAAAGAGATAGTAATCTGAAGGTGCTAGGTCAGGGGTATGCGCGGGATGGTTCAGGACATCCCATTTAAATGAGGCGAGCAGTTCCTTCGTGGCGTTGGCCGTGTGTGGTCTGGCATTGTCGTGCAGCAGGCAGACTCTCTTTGTCAGCATGCCTCTCCTCTTGTTTTGAATCGCCCTCCGCAATTTTTTTAGGGTCTCACAGTATCTTGCAGAGTTGATGGTCTCCTCTTGAGGCATATATTCAATTAAAATTATGCCTTGACAGTCCCAAAACAATTTCGTCAATTTCGTCAGTCACAGTTGAAGGTCTTCCGCTCCTCTGATCATCATGCACAGATGTACGACCGTTTTTAAATTCGCGACACTACTTGTACACACTCGTACGATTCATAGCTTTATCACCATATGCAGTTTTCACCTCATTATAAACCTCAACCGGAGGTTTTCCCTTCCAAACGAGATAACGGATGACGCCCCGTATTTCGCACTTGGCGGGAGATTGGATTTACATTTTTCACGAAACGTGTTGTCGCGTCGACACTTCTCAACGTACTGACCTCGAACCGGTCTCGTTGCGGAGGGGAATGATCAGGCTACACGGAAGTGTAGCCAACATGTCGAAAAATAAAATCCATCCGGTCGTGAGAGCCTCAGTACACTTACTTTCTGGATACGCCTCGTACTTTGCTAACATTCCATTGTTATATATTTAAATAAGTGTCCTCCAATAAACTTAGATTGATTCTAATCTGTTAGATAGTGGATTGTACGAGTAAATTATGTATTAAAATGCTAGTATCTATTGATTCAGAAAACCTCGAGGCAGTTTTAACAACCGCCATCTGCGGTTAGCGCATTGAATCAAAATATTAAAGAAAAAAGAAGCTGAAGAGGAATAAAGACTTTACCTAAATATAGTACTCAACCAAGTTCTAAAATAATTTCAAATATCAAAGAGCGTCAACAAGGTTATTGAAATTTGTGTTGCTCATCATTATTCGAAAAAAAGCTTTTAAAGAAAATAATTTATAACTACGGTTAAAAAATACGAATTCAATTTCAAACAATTCTTCAGTGAACGGCAGAAAGAGGCCTTAAGTGAAAACCAGACTGGAATTATTTTTAAAACATTTGGGTCCCAAGAGGATCTGACCCGCAACCTTCGGGCTGAGAGACAGGTGTGCTACCAAATAGGTCATGGAGAGCATCTAATTTTATATTTGATACAGGTTTAACGAATTAACACAAAAAAAAACAGGAAAGGAATAAAACTAATTTGTTTTATCAAACACTGATTAATAACGCATTAACGTTTTATCATGTTATTGCGTTAAACCTGTATCAAATGTAAAATGAGACGCTCTCCATGACCTACGAGTATTTAGTAGTACGCCTGTCTCTCCACCCAAAGGTTGTGGGTTAGATACCCTTAGGACCCAGATGTTTTAAAAATAATTCCAGACTGGTTTTCACTTAAGGCCGCTTTAATTACTTTTGGCTGGTTGTAAGAGATTGTCACATGATAATAAATTCACCAGGTTGTACTGTATACAGCAAAATAGTAATGCAACACATAAACTTTAAAACATTACTTGTAATACAACGATAGTGTAATACAATATGGCTACGAGGTGCATAGCCGCGCGGTTACACTGTGAACTTGCGAAAGAACCCTGCACTGTGTTACTGCCCTTGAACAATACAGGCATTTATTACCTATGACTTCAGTCATATCTATTCTTAAAAAGAAATAAACGACAAAAATGTCGGTGAGCTCCGATAGTCTTATTTCGGTGTGCCATCGGATCTAGTATAGTAATGTGGCTGGTGAGTTTGCTGGTGTCCAACGATTCGCTCACATAAAAATAAACAAAAAAACTCCACGGCACAGAATCGCTTTTCAACTAAATTGTCATTGGAATGAAGAAGGGATCCTCAACAACGAGGTCCAGCAACAATGACGAATACCATACAATACAGTAAGTAAAATAATACTTCAAAACATGTTGATTATGGGTTGGATCTTTTTTGCAAATACACGTACATAATATATTATGTGGCACAATTTTGTGTAAGCCAAAGTGACGAAATGAAAAGATTAGGGCGTTACTATACAATTTCCTTTCCTGCCGCTTCCAATCTGCTCGCTATTCGTGTCACGGCCAAGGGCAATTATTGATAAATTACTGAAGGGATTAGTGACGACGCCTCCATTCCAAGGGATCTGCCTTAATTTTTCCTTCAACCTATGTAGTGCAAGCGTGTTTTATTTCATAGAGTAGAATTAGGCAGATTTATTTCAACCATTTAGAAATATATTAAAGTGGTCTTAAGTGAAATTAACACGTTTTTATAAGACAAAAATCGAATCCAAAACCCTTGGGCTGGAAGATATGTCGTACCTTAGTGTTAAGGTATTTAAGTCAGAACTAACGTTAATCTAGCTAGAAGCAATCATTCTAAAATATAAGAAAACTCCTTTTCTCTTTCTTCGTTTTCTCAATTTTGGGAAGAACATGGTTAATTTTCTCTAGAACAATAACATACTCTTACATAATTTTCCTCCAGTATGAACGATTTCTTTTTTACCCGGAACCTTCTGGAACTGCACTTTTTGCTTGTTTTTATGTCCATCAGATGAGCTCCGAACTTCAGCTCGTTCTGTCATTGACCCATCTCGTAAGAACCTATCATTTAAGAATGTCACTTTCCTCCCCCCATGGGGCCAATGTATCTTAATATATATTTCTTCGACACAAGATAGAATATCCATTACTATCACAAGCTCTTGAATGTTGACTAACGACATATTTCAACTCTTAAGTTACCTTCAGTATTGCATATCAAAGGTATCAATCATCTATCTATCGTGTTCTTTTAGTCTCCAAATTTCCACACTTCAAAAAATAGTAAAAAAATAGGATTTGAAACGCCCTCAGTATCTCTGTTAAAAAATCAGAATATGCAATACTAGTATACGCTGTCCTTATAAACTCCCTAAGGAACTCCATGACCAAGTTTGTAAAACGCGTGTCTCCCATTTTGTTGTTACTGGTTAGACCCCCGTTGGTATCAAATTTAAAAACATCAGTTTAGTCAAATTTTTTATTTAAGGTCTCGTTAACATATTTTCAGTTGATTGGAAGATATTTCGAGAGATTTCGAATATTTTAAAGTAACAACATTATACAGTGTTAAGGTTGTACAGTATCAAGCCACATCAAATACTGAAATTCAGCTAGCCTAGGATTTTCAGAAAAATATACTTAACACCTTTAATAAACGAAAGAAGAATTCTTTTTGTATCATGTATAACTATATACCGTCACCTCATTTTCCTATAAGGGTAGGTAGAGAGGACAAAGTACAAAATTGTACTATAACGATATACATTTTTCGCCTCCATATCCATTTATCTTCTCATACAACTTCTACTGTTTATTTTACTCCTTACCTTTTTTTCTTTCAAATTTTCATTTACTTGATCCAGTCATATTTTTCTTGGTCCTTTTTGACCACGACTTACACTTATGCTTGCATTATAAATTTGTTTATTTATTTATTTGTGTAAATTTGTTAATCGGCGGATGTAGTCTAACGGTTAGCATTCATGCTAAACAAGCGGGCGCCGTAGGTTTGATTCCAAGAGGATTAAACTTCCAAGTGATTTTACTCTTAAGCCCTTGAACATCTGAATTTATGATGGTTTGTAGTGTATATGCTGCAAAACATAACTTTTATATTGCTGTTGAAAAATAACCTAATGATATCACAATATAAAACTCTGCCAAATGAAAAGTTACATCAGTCTTGACAGTCTAGTCCAGATAATATGTCCTTGCCATAAGAACTTTAGGTTCGATTTATTAAGCGCATGCGCTTGCTGACGTGCAACAGCTTGCACAAGATGAGTGACAATCATACTCGATCACGAGGGAAAGCCTATCATAAATTTGACATTTAACATTAAATTACTTTATAACTCCACTAATTACATTAATCCTCGTTACACGTATTTTTACCTCGTATATCCCGACTGTTTAGTATTTTTTTGTTAAATATTCTAATATGAAGTTTCACAAAGTTAAAACCGAAACCTTTAATAAATTATTGATCACTAGTGTAGGCAAAACGAATAAAAAATTAACCATTAAAAATAACAAAATGGTGTAAAATCACGTGTAGCGGGGATTAATGTAATTAGTGAAATAACAGGGAAATTGATTGTAAAATATTGTTATGTGTATTGGAGTGGGTGAATTCTACGAATATATTATGTTTTTATTTTTTCCAAATTGTTATATTTTTGTATGTTGTTGCCTTAGATCTCCTGAACCTTGGTCTGTCTCATGTTTGTATTATGTGTATGGTAATTAGTATGCATGTACGTACTTTTTATATAGGTATGATTCGTATTTTTATTATTTTTTTTTTTTGCGATATTCAAACAAAATTCTAATTAAAGTATAACCATTGTAACTATGTTACTTTTAATGGTATTCCATTATTATTTAAATTATTTATTTATCATTATTTTATCTTTAAAAGACTATACATTTTAATTAATGAATACATAAATAAAGTATCATATTATGGAGCTGTACAAAGTCAAAGCCGAAACCTTTTATACATTATCATAAATTTGTTGAGTAAGCCTTTTGTTACCTACTCGTTCAACATGTCCAACTTTTTTTTGTTTAAGTACAAAAAAAATCTGAAAGTTTTGTCTAGACAAACAACATTCTTTTCCTATTTGATTTGGCAAATTTGATTTGTTTGAGCGAAGTTTTGGGGCATCTGTTAGTAAAATTGACGGATTTGTATTCATAAGAGTCTGTAACCAACCCTTATCAGCCGCGTGATGTTCGACAACAGCTTGGGGCGAAAGGGGACGTTTAACCATTCATAATATAGCATCTATTTCTTTGTAAAATTTCTATGAGACATGAAGATATTTTTCCTGTCGACCAACCGGAATATTAAAAAGGTTTTTGAATATTTCAAACCCACTCTCTACAAACTGTGAATCGCGATCCATTAAACCGTTAGGTATTTTGTAACTTAAAGGTTTCAGCAATCGTCACCATATTGAAAATTTTATGTGTCATGATTTATCTGTTATACATAGTATGAATAGATGGACGGTGCAAGTAAACTATTAGGTTTTTCCGAAAATAATGGCCCATTTTAATATCATGTCATTTCAAAAGTTATTTGCTAGAAATATGTGTTCGTTGGTTTTTGTTTAACAGTTAGGATTCTGCTTTATTTATTGAATGAGGCATTTAATGCGCATTACTTTAATTTTTAAGAAATAAGATTTAAAAAATAAGATATTCGTTTAATTTGTTTGGAATGATTTTAAACTTTGGCATTATGCATCTCAAATAACACTCAATATTAACCAAACATGGCGTGATGGAACCATTTCTGAAAGACGAGTGTGGTATTAGTTTAGCAACAGAGACGTAAGTCTTAATGTTGAAAAGTGTCGAGGACATCCTGCTACTGTTAAAAACGACGAATCGAAAGGAAGAAGACGCGCTACAAACGGTGCGAAAAATGGCACGAAAATTGGGTGTTGGTGCTGCATGATTTTTTTTAAATTTTTAAAGTAAAATATTATTTTACGCCGTTTAGCGAGAGCCAACTCTCCTTAAGGGCGCTCTAATACGGGACCGAAACCCACTATTATGAAATAAATCATGTTTAGCAGCTATAGTAGCACCCAAGCGAATCATGTATAACACTTTCTTTGTGTACAGTACAACTTTGTGGAATTATCTGAAAGATGTTTATGTGGCCATAAATCAAACCCAGACTGAAAACTTTCTTTTTTTCGACCCAGTAATCTCCGGGGCGAAAGCCAGATGGCGTATCAACTAGGCCATAGTAAATATTTGTGCGTTTAAAGCAAATTGGTAAAGTGAAAAAGCTTAATAAGTGGGTTCCACATGAACCTAATGATAACAAAAAGAAAATGGTTACTCCGAAGTGTGTTTTTCGTTTCTGTTGCGTAACCGTTATGATTCATTTTTCAATTACGTTAATCTCAGTACATAAAAATTTACTCACCTGATCTATCGCAAACCGATTTTCACTTTTCAAACACCTCAATGACTATTTACGGCAAAAAAAACAATTTCAGAGAAATAGCAAAAAATGCCTTGAAATAATTCTTGAATTCTAATCCACCTAGATTGTATTCTTTAAGCATAAATTGGCTTGTAATTTATTGGCTAAAATGCCTATAATCAAATGGCTCTTACTTTGGCTAATAAAGTTTTACTAAAGTAATGTTTTATTGAATTTAAAGGATAAAATCGCCCATTATTTTCGAAAGAACTCTATGTATCTAATGAATGTTCACCTTTACTAAAGTACTTAAGTGTAAACTATTCAGATTCGCTAGTAAACATGTACTTCTACTGTTCATCGTTTATGAATGTTCTAGAATCTAGAATATAAGCACACATGCGCAGTTGCGATTCTTGCACTTTGAAATGAGACCCTTCCAAGTGTAGGTTTGTGCCCGTCGAAATGTATAAACTCTTTGACTTGCTACAATAAATTAAAACATTGATTATAAAGACTCTTTCACTTTATTTCTAATTTATTTTCCCTTACCGCAGTATCTTAAATGTTAACAAAAAATATAGAGGGTATACTATCACTAGTGAATATGATTTTATTGTCTATTGAATGAACGATTTCTTCCATAATCACGTAGTATTTGTATATAACCTATGCATATCCTCTCGGATACTTTAAATCATCTCTTGATTACTTATAATATCTTCTTCTTCTTCTCAGTGTCATGTCAGGTTTCCCCAACGTTGAATATTACTTGAGAGTAAATATCTTTGTCCCCGGCAGCCCGAAAAAGATCTCCAACGCCCCTTATGCCAGTCCAATTACGTATATTGCGGAGCCAGGAGATTTGAATCCTGCCAACACATCTTCGGTCTTCTATTTTGCCTTGGATGATCAGGTGCAGTAATTTTTACTTTGCTCCTCTAAGTACATGACCCAAGTAGGACACCTTTTGGATTTTAATATTAATCAGCCACTCTCTATCAACTTTGGCTCTTTGAAGAACCCTTGTGTTACTGACCATATCCGTCCAGGGTATCCGTAGTATTCTCCGGTGCATCCACATTTCGAATGTTTCCAATCGGTTCATACTACTTACTTTGAGGATCCATGATTCCACTTCATGCAATAACACCAAACGTAGCATTTGACTAACCGTTGTCGAAGTTTCAAGTTTAGATTATCATCGCAGAATACGCTTCTTATTTTATTAAAAGTCGCACGAGATGATTTAATTCTGTACTTGACTTCGGTTTGTGGGTCGAGATCTATTATAATATCTAATACTCGTACAATCTAATGTAAATATTATGTAAAAAAATGTTATAATTTATTGATTAGGGCATTGTTTCTCGACCTGTGAGTCGCGACCCCTTGTAGGGTAAGGTTGTAGCAAAATATCAATGAAGTCTACAAAAAGGTAAATAACATTTTTTAAGAAAAACAAAAACATTAATTTAAAACATAAAGGGGGTCGTGAAATCTTAATTTAACGATTTTTATCTTTTGGGGGGTAGTAAAGCAAAAAAGGTCGTAAGGCAAACAATGGTTAAGAGAGTAGTAACAAGAAAAGAGGCTGTATCGCAAGAAAGAAGTACCGATATAACTATCGTAGGCCTAACTACATAGTAAACGTCAACAACAACGTAATACTCGTATATTCTTTCATTCAACACTTCCATATTGCTTAGTGACAATAATCTTATCTTGTTATACTTTATAGAAATTTCTTTGGTTTCTCAAATATATTTGAAAAACTGGTTAATTTAATTCACTGACGTGGAATCCACGGACATGTAGGGCCGACTATACCATAAAAAAGGATTGTAATGAAATGTGAGGATTATAATGAAAATTATATGTTGAAAATGTGCATACAAAAAATTTATGTCGTTTTGGTAAAGAGGTATAAGTCATCAATTACTTATTTGTCAGTTTGAAGTTTTGAAACACTGGTATTCCTGAAATACAGACCTCAGGTAAATTTTAAAGGTAAACTTTGAAAACATAAATTATTTACGTATTCAAAGTTTACCTTTAAAATTAACCTGAGGTCTGTATTTCAGGAATAGAAGTGTTGCAAAACTTCAAACTGACAAATAAGTAATTGATGACATATACCTCTTTATCAAAACGCTATAGAAATGTTGTGATAAAATAGAACCCATTATATTTCCATTACAAAAAAAACAGTCTTTTTTACGTTTAAATTATGAACAATTACTATTATACATATTCTCCTCTTTTTTTCTCTAAATGACTCATCTTTTCCGGGAAACCTTAAATGAAGGTAATTATCAATATTTTCGAAAATTCACCGTCAAATCGCCGAGTAACTACAGCGGTACTTGAGAGGTGTTCCATCACATAGAGTAGAGATTCATTAATCAAAGAGAACGCTTGTCAATATCACCCAGAGAGAATGATCCTGCAGACTAAGTTTAATCCGCCGGCAAGGCATTTCAAAATAAAGTACAAAGAGTAATGCCATTTGGAGAAGCCTTTTGAAATTTTCATGAAATTTCACGGAATGAGAAAACAGAAGCTTTATACTCGACAGCTTTTCATCTTGTACTATTTGGAAACCTGTCATATTTTTTTTGTTTATATAATCCAGGATATTTTACAGGAGAATAAGATAGTAGAAAATTGAAAAACTATTAATAGTTTCCATGAAAAGGATGTATGGTTTCAAGTTGTATTGAGTTTTTTTTAAAATCCATAACCAATAACAATCAAGTAAGTTATGGAGTATCTTTAATTTATCAAATAAATAACAATCGTTTTAATTAAGTAATTGTATTACTATTCCGTTGTTTACAGTACAACCTAGTGAATTGATTGTCATGTGACATTTTTTTACAACTAAACAGAAAGGTGCTTAACAAGCATTGTGTGGAAATCAGTATACAAGTCAGAAGTGTAAGGTGTGCGTAGAAGAGGTAGACCGAGGAAAACGTGGCTGAACCAAATGAACCAGATTTTGAATGAAATTAAAGTAAGAAGTATGAATAATATAACATTGTGCAAACGAGATGTATGAATGTGGAGGAAGCGAAAATTGTGTGCTGGATGAAAAAAACGGGCATCTGATCTCTCTGCCTACTCCACAAGGGACACGGCATGATGATATGTTTGTCCTCTTTTTAGAAAATAAACATATTTATTTTTAAGAGTAAGAGGTCTCAATATCTTTTCAACAATAGATTTATGAATACAAATTTAAATATATTTATAATCGTGATATTACTTTGTGTTGATAAAAATGAGGAATCGATTTGGGATGTTTTCATTACAATGACAATACTCTATCCCACGGGCTGTCACGAAAGCATCATAAGCTTAGCATATAAGCGGCGGGCTCCATTGTAGTCCGAGAGTGGATGAGCGAGTCGTAACAGTCAGAAAAATGATTCCGAGCTCTAATTAATTTCTTATGCTTAAAAGTACAATATTTAAAAGGCAATATGCATATTTCAATAGTTTCGAAGATTTTCATGCCTATTTTATATTACTTGAAAATATTTTTGAGTTTATTTCACGTGATGGGTTCATTAAGAAGATGGCCAACATTTCAAAGGCGATACAACATTCATCTTCAAGGCGATAATAACATTGATTTAATGGATATACGAATCGTCGAATATAAATACATAACAATGCATGGTAGCTCTATTTTTTTTATATAAAAAACAATTCACTAGGTAAGGCTTGTGATGTCTCATTCTTTAATCAAAATAATTATATATTTGTTCAGATATACTTTCGATTTTAGCTTATATGCGTCAATTTTGTATGTAACAAACAATTCCGATTAAAAGTGTTTCCTCACTTCATAAAAATGTGGAAGCTTGAGTTAAGTACCAAATCATTCAGCTGAATATTCATACTGCATTCAGATCCGTACATATAATTAAATCTCAAGTTATCACATATATAATGTCAACACCATCATAATCTTAAAAACATGAAATCTAAATCTTTTTCACACATTTTACATTCGCATAGTCATTAACTCACATGCCCATGTAGAGAGCTTCAAAAGCTCGTCACTCCTTATTTTCCCTCTGTTGAAGAACCACTTTTTTCAATTTAATTTTTATTAAAAAACAGTTATTATTTAAAATAACACACATACATACAATATATTCGTACCATCACCCGATTTCCTCGTCAAGTTAGGAAGAGAGGACCAAGCGCTAGTATTTCCTATTTCGACACATATCCTTAGTTCTTCTACAACACTTTCTCATACAACTTCTACGATTTATCTGACTTTCTACATTTCTTTCTTTCAGAATATCATTCTCTTGATTCAACTATATGTTCTTTGGCCTTCTTCTCATATGCCTTTTACTTATTTTTGCACCATATATCTGTTTTTTTACCTTTTTTTTATTAATTCGTTAAATATCTCCCAACCATCTCACTGCGCTCTTCTTCATCGTACTTAACACATCAGCCCCAAGTTCACATCCCTTATCACTTCATTCCGTTTTTTAGTATACTTGTCACTCCATGTACTCGTTTTAAAGTGCACATTTGTACAGCATTTATTCAACTCCTTTCAGCGTTTTTCCTGGGTTTTGTCCACTTTATTAAAATTGCCTACATTAATTCATTATTTTGTATGTTACCTCTCATTATACAATATATATCAACTAATTATGTTGATACGAAGAGATTGTTACATAGAAATACGCCCACCAGGTTATATTATGTACAACGAATATGTATAAAAAAAAAATGCAAAATCATTACGAATAGAGACTAATGGCAGAATGTCATTTTAGAGTTGAAGCTCTGACTTAATTCAGAATGAAGGTGAACAAAATTAATAAAAAAAAAATTTTTTAATTACTTGAATAGAAATTAGACTAAACTACTTTTCAAATGATTAATCAGTCAGGACTTATGAAACATCAAATTAATATATAATAGTATGTATTGTTTTGTACGTAGAAATACCAGACATCGTTTTCGCAATGCCACATTCATTTAAATCTAAGATATCAGACATGGATATTTTTTACAAAATAAATTTAATGTCTTAGCTTCAATTTAATCGAGGTGCATGACCGCGCGGTAACGCACTGGACTTCCGTGCGGAAGGTCGTCGGTTCGAACCTTGCGTTGTGCTACTTACTCCCTTCGAACGACACAGGCACTTTTCCGCCTAGTGTTCGAGGGTACAAGGATACCTATGACTTCGGTCATATCTATTCTTTTAAAATAAATAAAGAAAGAAAAAGGAATGAAATTTTTTTGGCTTTATCGTCGTTACAGAATCTATCTAAAGTCAATGTATTTGCAACATCACCCAAAAAACCTTAGGTTCTTTCGCGGCTTCATATCCTTTAATGGCTAGGAATGGCAAGCTTAGATAACATATATAATATTTCAAAATGATCATCACACCCATAATCACATACTTTGCTTACATCTGGGGTACAGTAGCACCAGCACATCTTGCATAGCACAACGATACAAAACTGTCATACAATCAGTGCAGTGTTTTAATTACTTGTGTAGCATTGTGAAAGACAAAACCAATATATGACGAGATTAAGAATAGATTAAACGCGGCTTTCCGAGCGTTTTTAACTCTTTGTGGGTTAGTGTTTTATAATCATTATCTAACACTGAAAACCAAAACGGCTGTACATAAAGCTGCAATCATACCATATTTGATATATGGATGCAAATCATGAGTTCTTTACAGACGACACATTATAGAGTACTCAAAAAATGTCGACTGAGCCACCTCAGGCAAATGATGAAGATTGGATGGTACTATAGAGTATCAAATAATGAAGTTTTGAGAAAAGCACACTGCTGTAGCGTCAACATTTTAGTGTTGCGTAGAAGCATGCGTCGGTCTGAATACTTAGATCATATGCTTGAGTACTGACTCCCAAGGATATACTCTTTGGTGAGCTGACGGAAGGCAGAAGAAACCACGGTATGTAGTACAATACATATAAAAAGGCACTTCATAAGACGCTTTAAAACATTAAAAAAAAGCTCATCACAAATGGGAGCAAACAACGACAGATAGAACCAAAAGGCGTAGAACAATTACTTGTTTTCAGGAACCTAATTGAGAAAGAAAACGCAGACAATATGAAAGTTCTGGATTTCCTTGTCCTATAGGCAACAGGATAAGCATATAAATAATTAGCTTGTATAGTCATCTCTGATGGTCCTAATGTTAAGTGCCCTGATCCTTCACTTTGCCTTTCACTTTCTGTTATACCTGTCATGGGTAAATAGGCATTCAATTACTCACTCGAAAAATTCACAAGAGAAGCTAATGTCTGCTCGAAATATAGAAAGTATTGAAGTCAGTGTAAGACTTCTAATAGAAATAGTCATAATGGCAAGACGAGAAGAAAATCTGCTTTATAATCTATAAATAACAATATTTTGTCATTTTTAATAAAACGTTGGATTTGGAGGTTCGCTTTGGTGTGGCCTTGTAGTGAGAAGTAACAATCGTAAAAAAACTCTCCCCTGGGACAAACGATCGAGGATGACAATAAAATGATGCCTTTGCAATATTTCCACGTCATAAATTCATATCCCTGACTATGGAGACGCATTAAGGATGTGGAAATGATATGCGATGCGGGTTTTCTATGATAAACTTTTAGTTTCTTTTTCTATCAGTGTGTGTTTACGAGTGCAAATGGAAAAATCGTGACTAGAAAATGGAATACATAATGAAAAAAAGTTTATATTGTGGAAATATATATTCATTTAAATAATAAAAAGTTTTCGTATCTTTAATATATGTTTAATTATGTTCAAGATAAAGACGACGTCCAGAGTTTAATTGGAAAGACGTCTGTTTTCCAGCCTGGGAGTTTTGAGTTCGATTGCCGTTGAACCCAATTGATTTTAAGGGTTCTAGCCTCTTTTTCCTTTGACATTTTTAATATCTTCCTAATTTATTGGAAGAGATTGCCTAATGCCAATTAACCTGTCAGGTTGTAATGTATATACCAAAAGTGTAATACAATTAAATTCGCAACAATAACAAATTATGAAAGGAAAATGAATATAAACTACGAAAGTGACATACCCGTTTCACTTGATTGATAATTTAATTTATCTTAGTTGATAAAGGCATTGGTAATATTTTACTATAGTTTACTTTTAGAGGTTTTTTTTTATTTCGATCAAATGAGATTTGGTGAAAACAATTAAGTCACGAGATTGAGAAAGCAAGATTTTATTTATAAACTATACCAGTTTCAATACATGCATTGATTTTAAAGTTACATATAATACTTAATTCAATCATAACTAATCAATCAGGATATCAAATAAAAAAATACGGAAAACGCTATCCACTATTAAAAAATCGAGTAACGTTAATCGAATAGCAACCCCTATGCTGAAAGACAGGCGATTACCAACAAAGGAAGACCACGTGTACCTCTATAATAAATGGCCTAAAATGTACAAGCTTTATAAACTAAAAAAAGAAAACACTTAACTTAATCATTATACACGTACAACAGAGGTAAAGAGCAAATAAAGGAAACCCTAAGTAGTGCTTGAAATAAAATTGAAAATCCGTGACGCCATTATTAAGGTAAATAAGATATTCTCTGCCGTGAAATGTCGGTCTATTGAAGAGTCCTCTTGTACATCATAAGGAGCACTGGAGGATTGAT
Organism: Odontocerum albicorne; assembly: GCA_949825065.1. Classification (NCBI taxonomy): domain Eukaryota; kingdom Metazoa; phylum Arthropoda; class Insecta; order Trichoptera; family Odontoceridae; genus Odontocerum; species Odontocerum albicorne. Next base: position 29,535,491 of record OX463853.1, on the reverse strand, counting down.
AAAAAGCAGAAATGTAGCCCGTTCATCGCGGTACTGCTCAGCAAAACACCGCTCCAACATGATATAAGATAGCTGTCAGCAACCTGCGGCCCGATTCCTATCTAATATTTATTATTTTGACTCTCAATTATAAAGCTAAAAAAATATTTCACTTTTCAATAGTAGGGAAATTATCGATCTACTACTCGTATATCTATACAAGATTCTTAATAACTTGATTGATATTATATATCTGTTTTCAGATTTAACATCCCTCTGATACCATAAAGATTCTTTCGACTATTCATTTATATATATTTCCGATCCAACTTGACGTATGTTCAATGGAGCTTCTTAAATTGGGCCTGCATTACGTATATCAGGTTAAACGTCAAGCATGACCTCTTTGCATCAAATTTGGCGTCAGTGAGATATCAACTGAAATCCATGTACCGTATATACTCGTAGATACACTGATTTTTGAAATTAAGAAAGAAAAATGTTCCAAGATAACAATGCCATACATACATGTTACGTATTTCTTTCATTTAATCTTTCCCTTCCCTTTTGTTTCTCACACTCTTTCATTTTATTAAACTATTGGTAGGCAATTGACTTTTATTTGATATTTGTATTCCTAGTATTTTATTATTATTTAAAATAAGCTGTGTTAATTCTCAAATAAACAAAGAAAATAATAAGTGGTATTTGGGGAGCTTTTTTAATTATTTATTCAGTTAACATTTTTGTGTAAATATATTATATCTGGTAGATTTATAGTTTTAAAACAATTTCTTACAATCAATCATCTTTTGCTTGAAAATTATCATCGGTATATGTGATCATGTCTTACACTTAGTTAAAAAATATAGGATTTGATTAAAAGTAGTAAAGTTTAAAATAAAAAATATACCTCAAGGAAAAGAGGGACAAAGATGGAAGTTGTATAGGAGCCAGGGCTGAGGAGTTTGAGGTAACCAATGTTTTTTTTTTAAATAATGATAAATATGAAGCACGACTGATTGAGTTGAGAAGATCGTTCAGAAGTCGAGTCGAGTGAACTGTAAAAGGTTTTAACATTTAATCAGAAAAGAGCGACACTATCTGAAAGAAAGGTGAAAAAGTACTTGAAATTAAAATAAATATCTAGACCATAAAATGATATAAATAATTGATTATATTTATTATTAAAATAATCAAAGAAGATACAATATTTAAAAATGTTAATAATGACAGAAAATGTAAAAGGATGGGGAAATGTAAAAAATAAACCAAAACAGAGAATAAATAGAGAAGAATCATATGATAATATTTTTTTTGTATTGGATTGATGTTTCTACTTATTTCTCTTGAGATATCTTCATCTAAGGAAGACTTGCAACTAAAGTTATCCCTCTTTACTGCGGTGAATTAGTTCCAGGAAAATAGTGCTTCTTTAAAAAAACACGTAAATTGAACCATTAAATGCTATGTAAAAATATTCTTACTTTCTTAAAAAGCTTTAGTTATTTTTAACTAATAAGTTTTTAACTAATATTTTTAACTAATATCTACGAAATAAATAATAACTGATAAGTATTGAACTAAACATTTTGAGGAGAGTAAATAAATATAATAAATTAAACATGGGAACTCCCATAGTTGTAGAGAAGATCTATTTAGTTCTTCAATTGTTGCAAATTATAAGTGTATCCAAAAGCGGGGAATAAATAAAATACGAGAATTCCCGTTGTCGTAGAGAAAATACATTTAGTTCCTCCATTGTTGCAAATGACAAGTGTCTCCAAAAACATAGCATAACAAGTGTATATAAAAGCAGAGAGTAAATAAAGAGAATAAATAGAATACGGGAACTCCCAAAGTCGTAGAACCAATACCTTTAGTTCCTCAATTGTAAATGACAAGTGTATCCAAAAATATAGCATAACAAGTGTATATAAAAGCAGAGAGTAAATAAAGATAATAAATAGAATATGGGAACTCCCGAAGTCGTAGAACCAATACCTTTAGTTCCTCAATTATTGTAAATGACAAGTGTATCCAAAAACATAGCATAACAAGTGTATATAAAAGCAGAGAGTAAATAAATATAATAAATAGAATATGGGAACTCCCGAAGTCGTAGAACCAATACCTATAGTTCCTCAATTATTGTAAATGACAAGTGTGTCCAAAAACATAAGTTTGTCTAAAAATTTATTTCGTATTTTTAAGTGAAATTCAAGCGCAAAATTGCATCAAATGCTCGTGTATGGTAGTAGTTTTCGATATTTTTAGTATCTCAGTAATGTCTCGTATTGTAGAAGACTGATTATTCTTGATTAAAGCCTTGATTTAATCGTTATCACTAGTAAACGGCCTTTCAGAGAGGACACCATTTTCGAGTGTCGAATCACCATTACGGAAGTTTTTAAATCACATTCTGAAAGATTAACAAAACTAAAATATAGTTTAAATGTGAGTGGTAGAAAAGACCAAGAAAAGTATAGCTGGATCAAGTTAATTATATTTTGAAAAATAAAACGTAAAACGTCAGAGAAATTTCATAAGGTGTATGGATGTGGAAAAGACTAAGGATGCTTGTCAAGATAAGAAAGTCTAGCCATTTGTCCTCTCTGTCTACCCCGACAGAAAAATGTTGGAATGGCGCTTGTATATAATTGCTTACTGCATCGTCACCACACACTGTACATATTTTTTTTTATTTGCGTAGCATATTTGCCTTTGCCGTAGTGAAAAATCATCGAAAAACTACATTTATTTCGATTTTCAAAATTAAGCCAAAAACACTGCTCAAACAATGATGGAAAAAATGTTTTAAACATCAAACACTCACTCATTTTAAACACTCAGCATGTTTGGAATTAAGTTAGTAAAAGCAATTTTGCTCTAATGACATATATCCGAGAAATACGAAACTACTTTGCAAATAACATTATGCTAGTGAATGGAGCAGTAATTATGTTGATTTTTATTTATTTCAAGTACCCTATCCTCTTTCCAATTCTACTAATCTGTATTTAATGGCATAATATTGGCATCTGATAAAATAACGTTGCACACCGCTGTTCTAAAGAAAAGAGGAACATTTATTCAAACAGCATTGAAAGGATGATGTATCTTCGTGGATATTTTCTATTGAAAACCTATTTCATTATTTATTGTATGTGGGCGCGTGGAAAATTCATTGAATTTAATGGGATGAGACGTTTTAGTATATTTTATTTTGAATAACACTTATAAGGATTGGCTACGATTTGAAGTTTTTTGACATTGGGACATTGTGCAGCATTTGTCTTTTATCGTCTTAAATCTCCCACCAGGTTCTGCTCTTCTCTTACTGATCGTTTTTTTTTCCTTTTTTATTTACATTAAAAAAAATTAAAACTATAAACCAATCTTAGATGGCCATACTACTCATGTACAGCTGAAGTAGTACGATTTTTCTCCAAACCGATCAGTCATTCACAGTCACTCCAAACCGATCAGTCACTCTATACTCCCAGCCTATTCAGTTATTTGAAACCTTTCGCCGTAAGTAACTAAGTTGTCTTTTTGTTTGGCTTGCATAACAATCTTAGTTAACGGTGTCAACTATCTATCTATTAACGTGACCACAGAAATTGCTCTGAATACATTTAAGCAACGATTTTGTTATGTTATGCATACGTAACATTACGCCATTTCCCTGTAAGAGTAGGCAGAGAGGACAGAACGCCATACTTTCCTACCTATACACAAATCCTAAGCATTTTCTACACTCCTACACCTTCACATACAACTTCTATGATTTCTCTGACTTTCTACGTTTCCTTCTTTAAGAATATCATTCACTTGATTCAATCATACTTTTCTCGATCTTCCACTCACACATCTTACACTCACATTTGCACTATATATCTGTTATGTTTGTCTTTCTTTATTCATTTGTTCCATATGCCCAAACCATCTCATTGTGCTCTTCTTCATCTCTTACTAAACACATTAAGCTCAAATTTATCCCTAATCACTTCATTCCATATTCTGTTATACATTTATACTGTCCGGTTCGAGTATACATATATATGTTTAATATGTACTCGAACCTATCTCGAACACGCCATTCGATATCCTTCTTAACTCATCCATCATCTTAGAAAACACTATTCAAATAACAGAATTTCTTTATAATGTTTGTATTCTGACACCCAGTAGAATTTTTTATAATGTCCTGGGTACGATTAAACTTTTTACGTGTTCAATATACATATTAATAATTGTAACTCGTCTTTGTTCTTTTAAAAATCGTTTACAATAACCAAGAACATGATATTGCAAAAAAAATATAATATCTAAGTAGTTATCAAACCAACTCCTTGGAAATAAACTTGCTCGAAAACGATTATTTTATTTCCTTCATCATTTCGAGACGAAGTATTTGACACGACGTTTTCTCGATTTTAAGGAATTGTCACATTTTGTTTTTTTTTCTCAATTACATAAAATAAAATGTTTTGGTTATTATATTAACTATGCCATTAAAAAAAATTAAAAACAAAACATTTTACATGAATACTGCGTACGCATAAGAAGAAAACGAAAAACAACTGAATTTTTAATTAATATAAAATTTTAGCCAAATACAGTCGAATAAGCATGATCATATATTATTTTATTACAATGATTGTAACGTTGCAGTCACTTTTTTTCTATAATTTTTAGCATAATCGTAGCTAATATGTAAATCTGACCAGTTAAATATTATAGTTGCAAATTACGTTTCTCGTCTTTAAAATACGTTAATGATTCATGTAGTTACGTATATCGAAATAATTCCCATTCTTACATACATATCATCACGCTGTGTCCCATGCAGGGTAGGCACAGAGAGAACAGATCTCCAAACTTTTCTATCCATGCACACAATTTCCTTCACATCACGCATCTCGTCATGCACAATTTTCTATTACTAATGCTTCTGACTTAACGTTCTTTCAAAATCTGGTCCATTTGGTCCAGGCATGTTTACCTCGATATAATTTTTCTACGCACACCTTGTATTTCTGACTTGTATATTCACTTAGTCATTCTTTCACCAGTCATTCTCTTCACAAGTCCGAATCATCTTAAAGCTCCTTTTTTCGCCTTACTTAAAACATCAATTTCATCCACCTGTTCATTTCTGATGTCTTTATTCCACATTATTTCAAACATGGACACTCCACAAATTTTCCTTAGTTCACGCGTTTAGTATGATTCCTATTCTTATCCTTATTTTGCCAAGCCCAAGTTTCACTTCCTCACATCAAGGTTCCCATTCTTCTATCACTATATTATGTAATACCAGATATATTTCGCAAGAAACATTTTTCAACTCACTTTCAATGCCTACGCTTCACTGTTTTGTGACATCACTGATCACAATATTTTTTTACGATTCGCGAATAATTTACTGACAAAAAACATTACGAAGTGAGTCGTTGACCTTCTTACCTGCAACAACACGCCTTCCAATATATTTCTTTATATTGTATCACACTTTCGTTATATAACCTGATGGATTTTTTGTCATGTGGCAATCCTTCGAATTAACCAGGAATATATTTAACAGATCTTGAGTGAAAACCAGACAGGAATCTTTTTTTTCATCTACGTTTCAGCGAGAACCAAACCCACAACTTCCTAATTGAATAAAATGCATCTTATCAACCCTATAGACTATGGAGGTGATTGATCGATTTATGGACAAAATAATACTTATTGCGCCATTCAACTGGTTTCTGAAGTTCATTTACTTCGAATTGTAAATTGGGTGCCTTTGTGTGAAACCCTTTCAAATTACAATAACAAATTAGGTGTTGCCAATTAATAATGTAATGCCACCCCACGCCAGAAAGCTTTAAACGGAATAACATCCAAGTTATTATGCGAATCTACCCTTTCTCCTCCAAGATGTCTGAATTATATCCCTTGATAATTCTAATCTTGAGCTGAATTACTCGGCATTGTTTCATACACTGAATAATCCAAATTAATATTTGAATAAAGGCATTCGTCATCACGCTTATAGTATATAATTTTCTAAAGTCAATACGGACACATATCAGAATTTATTTAAAGAACTATTCATAGATATTAATATAAAATTTATAACTCGTTTCGTACTAAATAACACAGCAAGAGTGATAACGTGGAAAAAGCTAAAAGGAGCCTAAAATATTTGAAGAAATGCGGGCACTGTATATGAAAGGAAAAGAAAATGCGATATTTTGTGAACAACGGGAGATGGGAGAAAGTTGAGGAATTGTGAGATGATTTAAGGGAGATATCGAATCATTATCGAGAGAATCAAAATATTCTAAGATAATTAACCAAGAGTGCTTGTTCCACAACAATATTTCAATACATCTTTGATGTATCATATATGGTATGTATGAGTGAAATATGGATATAAAATAGACAAGTGAGGTTAAGAACTGTGTACACTGAGACAAAATTATAGGGTGAAAATGAATGACGGAATACGGAATGAAATGTAAGGGATGGATGTGGGCTTAAGGCCTATGTGTTGAATAAGTTGAACACTCAAAGATGCTTTGGACATGTTAAATGAATGAATGAAGAAATACTAACAAAGCAAATATGTAGTGCAAAGGTGAGGGGAAGGTATGGTATAGGAAGACCAAGGAAAATATGTTTGGATTAAAAATGCATGATATTTTGAAAGAATGAAATGTTAAAAGTCAGAGAAATCGTGGAAGTTGTATGAGAAGGTGAATGAATTTAGAAGAGACGAAGAATGTGGGTGTCGAGAAAGGAAATTCTGGCGGTCCCTGTCGTATGATTTTTATTCTATTATGGGCATCTATTAAATAAATTTGCTTGAATGATTTTTCTTTTTTCTCTTTCATGTGCCGTGTCCACCCTGCCGTTGGCGATTATTCTTGAGAAAATATATTTGTTTTGACGGCACGGAACAGTTCCTCAACTGTCTAGATACCTGTTTATTTATGAATTTTGTGTCACCAAGAAAGTTGCTTTCTACTGAATCTACATTGACTTTCGATTTGTATATCAATCAGACAATCATGGCTTTTAGGGAACCAAAGAAATCTCAGTCTACATCTGCTTAGCCTAGTACCTTTGTGTTTGAAGTACGATGATATCATGAAGTTCTGAGCACTTTCCAATTAATCAACATGTCAAATATTTTCAGCTTATCTGGCATTCTAATCTTCACAGTGCATGTCTTAACACAATTAAGTAGAATATATCAGTTACCGAAATTTAACATTCAAGTAATAATTGAAGAAAACTGATCTCATCTTGAAAAGTTTAATTCGGCATCTGACTTCTCAGGCAGTCACGAGTAATAAGGCTTTGTCGATATTTGAAACTGTCGACTTGTTTTATAGGTTACCCGGTCAGCTGCAGAGATCTGCTATTATGAAATTGTCTAATTGCGATCATAAACTTTGTTTATTGAACATAAATATTTAATCCTTGCTCGACACCTGCTGATTTTTTCTTTCTTATATTTAAAAAAATTATAACGAACGGAAAATGGGTAATAAATAGTAAGTGTCCCATTGATGGGAATATAACATAAGTTTATGAGATTTATTACACACTGTGTATTAAAATTTCAATTATAACTCGACTTGGAGATGATGTATTGTTAAAATCAGTTTTGCCATAACACGGTACTCCAATAACCTTTATTGAATAAAGGTCATTAAACATTTTTTTAAATACTTTGGAGATGACAACTTACATTTTTTTTATATTTCTTTCCATTTTCCAAATGGTAGGGGTTGAAGTAATGGCTGGGTTTTCCTCCAACTATCATGATTCTTTGTAACATCCATTGCCTTCTTTCATTCCTTCTTTTTTAATGGCTTTTCACCCAAATACATGTTATCCCAGACATTAAGCAATTATTAAGTTGATTACAATTACTGGAAATATATTCCATTTTAAGCGTCTCAAACGCAAGAAGATATTTTTATGAAATGGATGGAATATTAATAAATTTTTTTATTCATCGTCGTCGCTGGGCCTTGTAATCAAGGATCTCCCTGCCATTCCAACGTCAATTCAGTTGGAAAGCAAAGCTATGCCATGCTTTTGTTTTTCTCTTTTTTAAGTAAGTGATCCATTGCACACCAGCAAACTCACCGGTAACACCGCTGAACTGGATCCGGACACCAAAATGAGATAATCGAAGCCCACCGGCGTGATTGTTTCTTTTTTTTTCTGAAACAATAATTATGACCGAAGTCAAAGGTATCCTTATACCCCAGAATACTAAGCGGCAAAAATGCCTGCCTCATTCGAGGAGAGTCGCGCAGCGTGGGGCTCGAACTGGTGACCTTCTGCACGGAAGTGACACTGGCTCAAAAATTAAAAGAAGGTTTTGTTCAAAGATACGGTGGGATTTCAACCACAGCTGGTCAAAACTCAAAATAAATAGATACACATGTGCTGGAAATAGGTTTATTTTGTTGTGGTTTGAATGTGCTTTTTCTCTTATTTGGTTTTTTTTATATTTTTGCTGGCGGTGTATCGAGGACTGTGTATGCGTGTGTGTGCGTTTTCTTCTCATTAATTTTTATATTACTGTTTATTTATTTTCATTTTTCGTATTATGATTTATAACATATGTATATGAGCCTATTTGTGATTTTATTTTTGGTATTATGATTTATAACATATGTATATGAGCCTATTTGTGATTTTATTTTAATAAAATTTGGATTCCTATTATGTTTTCTCTTTTTTCACTGACAGTTAATCTAAGATAGTACGAGTATTTGTTGGTTAGTTTTTTATGTTTTCACTTCCAATTATAATTTTTTTATGTTGTTTATAGTTAAGGCATTAACATTGTGGAGGTTTAAAGACATTGTAATTTATTTTTATCAAACACTGTTTGATAAAAATAAATTACAATATAATTTTTTTATTAGTTTATTTTAATGTTCATGTACAACGGTGTTATTACCCACTTCCAATTATAATTTTTTTATGTTGTTTATAGTTAAGGCATTAACATTGTGGAGGTTTAAAGACATTGTAATTTATTTTTATCAAACACTGTTTGATAAAAATAAATTACAATATAATTTTTTTATTAGTTTATTTTAATGTTCATATCAACGGTGTTTTCAGAAGAAAAAAAACATCTGATGTCCACGGGGCCGGGCTCGGTATATCTTTATACATAGGGTATATCTCGACCGGGGAGATGTTATGAGATAAGCCTAAACCTTTTGATAGCTTCTCTCTCAAACGTATTTACTGCTATATATCTTGAGATACGTGCAAATATACGATTTCGGAATAAACACATATTAATATATGTACACATTTTGTTGCTACCAATAAACCTATATTTATGTATTCATTGATAAATATAAAAAAATGTACTTAAATAACAATATTCCCAATCATAACGATGTTAATCATTTGAATTTGTCATAATTTTTTTTATTTAATTCAATTCAACTGATTGCGCCATTGTGCGTTTAGTAATTGGATTTTGTATTAAAATTGAAAATACATTAAATGGATCGTGAAATTCGTTTTTCAACAATAATGCTTCTCTGGAAAGCAAACTCTAATAATTCAAGCTATAATTTATTGAATCATACATACGTACCATTACGCCGTCTCCCTATATAGGTAGGTAAAAAAGTAGTGTCCGACTTTCGAATCGTAACACACATGTATCGTCTCTTTTACATACATACACCTTCTAATACAGTTCATACGACTCCTCTGACTTTATATTTCCTTGTTTCAAAATATCGTCATCATCATTGCCGGGCCTCGCAGTCGAGGATCCCCTCGCCACTCCAACGTCAATCCTGAACCGTTCTCCCATTCACTCGAGTTGCACACCATTCACTCGAATTTCGGGTGATTGGATCACCTCATTCCCTGCAGAACAGGTTAGCAGCTGAGGTTTCTTCACATTTATTTCCAGGTCAAACATCTGATGCACCTCTGTATAAACAAATATCTTACAGTTGATCCAAGCATATTTGTATTGGTCTTCCACTATCACACTTTCCACTCACATTAGCACTGTATATTGTTTTTGTTAGTGTTTATTAATTAATTTGTTCTACATGCCCAAACCACCCCAGAGTGATTTTCTTCATCTTACTCAACCCATCAATCTTAAGTCCAAATGTATTCCTTGTCTCTTATTACGTATTCCTTCATTCATTGTCACCCCATGTATTATTTTAAATGCATACATATTTCGAAAACTTTCGGTTCTTTCCAGTTTTGTTCCACGTTCATGTTTCACTCCCATACATCAGAGCTGGTACTAAATTACTTTTGTGGATCTTAGAGCAAATTTTGACACTGTCTGATTCAAGTATATACGTTTTAGTGCTCCATTGACTTTGTTTCCTGATAGACTAAATAACGAACGACGTATTTTGAAAAAAAAAAAAGACAAATGTTTCGAAGTACTCATCAATCCATTATAGATACGAGATATTTTTAATATATCAACTAATGTGGTGACTCAATATTCTGAAAAAAAATAATTCGACCTCTAAATTTGCATTACTAATTTATGATTTTAATCGGGCAGCTATCCTTGATAATAAATGTTCTCTTATATCTATTTTGGTCAAAAAAATATTTTTTATTTATTTTTATTAAACTTGATTATACATCTAAATTAATTTTGATTTCTTTAGAATAAACCCTAAACTTTATAAATCACATACAGCCGTTTTGACTTACTTTTCGAAAAAATAAACCGAAACATAAATTATTTTTTTCAATTATTTATTTTACTAGTAAGTGCTAGCAAGGAGACCTTTAATAGTTTTTGATTCAGGTTAGTTTTGTTCAAACTATGTAGATTCAGATTCAAAATTTAGCGCAAGGCCATGAGGGTACTTCCTGTCTATTTGCAGATAGTCTTTTCGGTATCTATAAGAGGAATATATTTTACACGTAAGACAAGGATGATCCGTCCTTGGGATTTTCCTTCGTAGGGTTGATCCTTCGAAGCCTTTTAAATAAACTATTCTAATACAATAGGCAAAACTCTTCTGCACTGGTTTGGTATCGGTATCAAAGGACGACATACTTGGACATTGGTGTTTTATGGTATCCCTGTGTTTAAGCTATAGTAGTAGTATATTTACTGCACTGCGAGTAATTATCCTTTTCATGTGATGTCGTACTTTAAGTCCATCGTCACCACAATTCTTTTCATACTCAGGTGTGTCGCCGTTTTCCTTTTCATGTGATGTACTTTAAGTCCATCGTCACCACAATTCTTTTCATACTCAGGTGTGTCGCCGTTGTCCTTTTCAAGTGATGTACTTTAAGTCCATCGTCACCACAATTCTTTTCATATTCAGGTGTGTCGCCGTTTTCCTTTTCATGTGATGTACTTTAAGTCCATCGTCACCACAATTCTTTTCATATTCAGGTGTGTCGCCGTTGTCCTTTTCAAGTGATGTACTTTAAGTCCATCGTCACCACAATTCTTTTCATACTCAGGTGTGTCGCCGTTTTCCTTTTCATGTGATGTACTCGTACTTTAAGTCCATCGTCACCACAATTCTTTTCATATTCAGGTGTGTCGCCGTTTTCCTTTTCATGTGATGTACTTTAAGTCCATCGTCACTACAATTCTTTTCATACTCAGGTGTGTCGCCATTGGAGCAGGCGTCACTTTGAGCAGTTCCTTCTCCGTCACTATATGACGTCGCGCTCATAAAAAAAAAGAAGATTTCGATCTTGTATCGGAATTTATTTTGTCCTCTATAACGGCATGGGTGGTGGTGGGATCGAATTGAATTCTTGTATTACTGATAAAATGATTATAAAAAAAAAAACTATTGAAAAAAGATATTTAAAATAACTATTTTATTCCGGCTCACCTTACTCAAAACTACTTTCTTGTTCTTACATTTAATCAGATTTCTTATTTTTTAAGAATATCGATCCTTTAAAAGTACTTTTCTTAAACAATTTAATTATATGTTACATTCGTGTATACACGAATATACATATTTCTATCATTTTGTATGTTTGCATGTAAAACATAAATTGAGAATCCTGTATTCTTCGCAAACTTTGATAAAAAAAAATCGAAATTTATGAAACACGACACGTTTTTAGCAAACTGTTCTATTTTTGAAATGTTCCAAATTACTATTCTTTTATGAAACATACGTTATTCTATCAATAAATTCGGATTTCAAGATAAACAGTATCCAAAGCGATTGAAACACGATTTTGTTAAACACAAATCTCAACATTCTTTATGAAGTCTTGATTTTAGAAGAAAGCAAACGTCAAAAGTTTTTTCTTTAATTTTGTTTTGAAATGTTTTTGAAAGTTTCCTTTTCAAGGTAAAGTCTATACGGAGAAAGGCTTACGTAGAATTTAAGGGTTCTCATTTCATTGATCTTTTAGGAAGAAATAAAAAAAAATGCCTTCAGTAGGAAAAGTTAATCCAGCAGAAGAAAAAAATAACAAATTCAAGAATTTCGGATTCCCCTGTTTTAAAGATTGCTAACCAGGTTGTAAAATACATAACATTTTGACGTAAAGCAAGGGAAATTGCACGGCTGTTACAGTTTTGCGCCTTGTTAAAGAAATTGGCATTTTCAATTGATCATCCAGTGTTTAGGCCGATTGTTGCCGATTGCAATCCGATGTGATTGAACTTTATGGTAATGATATTTGAACAAAAATATTTCATGGTCATTTTACCTAATTTATCACTTATTTTCCCTCAGTTTGAATTTATGTAGTTGCGTTACTACGAGTACGCTGTCTTTTCTCAATATTTCATGGTCATTTTACCTAATTTATCACTTGTTTGCCCTCAGTTTGAATTTATGTATTGTAGTTGCGTTACTACGAGTACGCTGTCTTTTCTCAATATTTCATGGTCATTTTACCTAATTTATCACTTGTTTGCCCTCAGTTTGAATTTATGTAGTTGCGTTACTACGAATACGCTATCTTTTCTCAATTTAAGAAGCTCGTTTTTCATTAAATTTATTTAAAATAAAATAGTCAAATAAAATAGCAAAATGCCAGCCACCCTTGTTTATCATCCGTAAGAGATAAATTGATTTTAACTAGTTTGCAAATAAAGATAAATGTAACAACTCAAAGAAAACTTTCCCTGGATAAATCTCATTATTCGTCCTTAATGAATAAGGTTAGTTATAATTCAGGCAGTAAAATATTTTATTGCGTCTGCCCTCCACGACGAGCCTCTAATAAAGTTATGACTCGAATATAATGTTCTTCTGTAATAAAAAAGGATAAAATTTTGATTACTCATTTTATTTTATTTCAGACAACTAAAATATTTTTTAAACCACTTTTAAGTACTTCTCTGATTTATAAGTATGAATGTCGCGTGATTGAAAAGAATTGATGAAAAAAGCAATATCTCTATTTATACGAATTCCTTTTAGTGCGATTATTTTTTTAATGCATAATTGTGACATATATGAGGCAATAATTTACTTTCTAAATCGACATTTTATATAGTGTAAGTGCGACCATAGTAATAATGGAAAATTCATCCAGCGAGTGGTTTTGAATAATTTGAATATTACTATGTAAAAAAACATCATGAAGCTCTCATCCAATTTGTATTTTAATTAATTAATAATAACTTATATACTTATATACAAAATAACTAAGGTTTTTAAGTTATAAGAGAATATCGGAAAATATGTAAAAATAATTATCTTTTTACATAGCATTCAATTATGCCATTTCTACGGTTTTATTGTACCCTCTCTTTTCCTGGAGCCAATTGTCCGTGTAAGTGAAGAGATAACATACGAGGGTGGTCCGATAAGTACTAAGCCTACAAAAGAATAACAATTTTTTTGGAAAATTGGCGATTTATTTCTCAACATAATCTCCTTTCAGTTTGATACACTTGACCCAGCGATGCTCCAACTTCTTTAACCTGTCTAAAAAATACGTTTTCTGGAGGTCTGCAAAGTAGGCCTCCGCGGCGGCGATAACCTCCTCATTCGACTCAAATTTCTGCCCGGCGAGTGACTTTTTCAAATGAAACAAAAAGAAGTCGCACGGGGCCAAATTCGGAGAATACGGTGGATGGGGCAGCAGTTCGTAGCCTAATTTTACCAATTTGGCCGTGGCGACCGCGAAGGTGTGAGCCGGTGCGTTGTCATGATGGAAGAGCACTTTTTTCTTCGCCAAATGGGGCCGTTTTTTCTGCAATTCGGCGTCGAATCGGCCCAATAATTCGGCATAGTAGAGCCCTGTGACCGTTTTGCCCTTCTCCAGGAAGTCGATGTAGATCACACCTTTTGAATCCCAGAAAACGGTGGCCATCACCTTTCCGACCGATAGGACAGTCTTCGCCTTCTTCGGAGCACGTTCGCCGGGTGAAGTCCACTGTTTCGACTGTACCTTGGTCTCGAGTGTGTACCAGTGTATCCCTGTTTCGTCGACGGTCACGAAACGACGCAGAAACTCCTTCGGATTGCGCTTAAACATCGTCAAACACTGCTCTGAAGTGGTCTCACGGTTGCGCTTGTTGTCCGGAGTGAGCAAACGCGGCACCCATCGCGCCGACAGCTTTCTCATGCTCAATACTTCATGCAGGATATGACTCACGCGGTCTTTTGAGATGCCCACTGTCTCAGCTATCTCGCGCACCTTCAATCGGCGGTCTGCCAATACGAGATCGTGGATTTTTGTCACGTTATACTCCGTGGTAGCCGTTTTCGGGGCACCTGGGCGTGGCTCATCAAAAAACGCCGTGCGACCACGTTGAAACTCGTTAAACCAATTTTTGACGGTCGCCATCAAAGGAGAAGAGTCACCGTACACATTATTCAAGCGCTCTTTGATTTCGCTGCGTGATTTCCCTTTCAAAAACAAGAATCGAATCACCGACCGATATTGCTCTTTTTCCATTTTTCTCGAATCCGCGGACACGCTCGCTTCCACACGCGGTCAAAACAAAACTACGCGTCCGATTCGGCTGAAATTTTGACAGTAGCTGTCAACAAGAATGTACTATGCGATAAAATATTGCGATAGTAATGCCATCAGCTCTTGCGATAGTAATGTCATCAGGCGGTGAGGCTAAGTACTTATCGCACCACTCTCGTACTTTATAGTTTTTGTCCATATACGACCAATTCAAATAAGCATACTGAAGTGATAAAGGTTCAGTTTAAGAAATCTTAGGAGTAAAATATAAATCTTAAATACTAAATTCTATTTTGAAAATTCCGTGAGCCGAACCTCGTACGCTCCATATAGGAAAGTGAGGTTATGAAATAACTTGACACCCTTATTTAAGGAAGAATTGATTAAGTAACAAAATTAAGGCATTAGAACAGTCACGATAACATATGCAGATGCGGGAAAATAACTAGTCGAAAGACCCTAGCAACTAATTTCTTTCCCTTATACTCCACAATTAAGTTTATTATATTAACAACTACGAAAAAAAGGTTTGAATCTCGTTTAAAGTGAAATTACTCAATATCGAAGAATCGTTCTCGTGACGAATTGACCCGTGAGGAATTGTCTTACAACGAATTGATCGTAAAGAATTGTGTGGGTGTGAGAAAGAACTCTTGAGAAGAGTTTGTTCTCAGAACAAAGCGTTATAAATTGACATTATTATGATATCACCCGTCCTATGTTTTGCAGTGCATGGACAACGATTTATTTCCTACAACACATTTTTTATATTATACGAGTATATCGCGAAAGAAAATATATACACATTTTAATTTATTTTTGTCTTTAAACCTCCACAACGTTAATGCCTTAACTATAAACAACATATACACATTTCAATAATAATAACGTTTATTGACAGCAAAAACAAAGCATTACAAGAAAAAATAACTTTTATTGGTGTCACACGATTCAAATCAAACAATATGTGGTTCAAATCCTTCGTGGTGGTGGCCTTATCTTGTGTGACTCCTCCGTCTCAATCAGGTATCATTCCACTGTAAACAGAAGAAATCCGACTGGGGCATCACAGATGCAAAGGCTGAAGAATACAGAGATGAAGGAACAGGAAATTAAATGTAATTAATTTAAATATAAATAAAAGTAGTGAAATGATGTGTAAAAATAGATATAGTGGATTAATTAGTGGTATAATAAAGTAATTTATTATTAAATATTCCAATATGAAGTTTTACAAAGTTTAAGCCGAATATTTTATATTTTTAATTTTAACAAAGTTCATCCGCAATATCTAGCAAACTAATACAGTTAATTGAAGGGTCTCTTATCCTTTCTTTTAAAAAAATATGTGTTCATTTATCTGAATTATGTCTTAAAAGGGATTTAGGATACCAATTTGGACCATTTCTATAGATACAAGCTCAGTAGCACTGGTTCAAATATGTTTAAGAATTGTTATGGACTTAAAGGGTTAGCTTTATACTTGCTGATTAAATTAAATTGCATGGGATAAAGTTAAAAAGCCTTAACTATTAGGTGCCCATTTTGAGGATTAGTATAAATTTTCTGGTTTCATTTTGCCACTTCTGGGATTTGTAATAAGAATTAGTTGAATTTTCAAGGATATACAGCAAGCTTAACACGTTGGAAAAACTGGTTCAACTAAAAAAAATAGCAACTGTACTCAATTCATTTACATTCAAGATTTTTTTTTAATGTTTATATTTAATTTTCTTAAAAGTAGTTTCGTATTTCTCGTGTAAATGTTGTTAGGACAAAATTTTCGTTGATACCTAATTTCATACCAAACGCATTTATTGTACAATTATCACTATGAAAGGTAATCATTCAGCGCATTTGTACCCAAATAGCTTGACTGTTTTTTAACGTTATTTTCATGATGGAACATAATAAATTGTTTATTCAGTCCTTGATGATTTTTTACCACCGCTAAAGAAAAAAAGCTACACAAACCATAAAAATGTACGGTAAAAAATATATGGTAAAGATGCAGTAAGCTATCGTGTGTGTCAAATGTCGTTGAAAAAATTCGCAATTGTGATAAGACACCCAAAGATGGTGTCCGCTCTGGAAGGTCAATTACCACTGTCGACCAAAGCAAGGCCCAGAAATCGAAAATAATCAACGTTCTGTATCTCAAGAGACTGCAAAATATTGAAAACCACCGTTCACGAGCAAGTCACATCTAAATATAAAATCTTCCATTTGGAGTTGACCTAAAAATACTAAATTACTTTCCGAATAACCTTTCATTTTTCATATAAATTAAATAATGTTTTTCTGTGAAATAAAAAGCTTTTTTACTTTTAGAATACTAAAAATATACTAGGGAAGCGAGCGAGCGAACGCTAGTTTTTTCATTCAATGAAAACCATATGTACAACAAATATCTTTAAAATTTTAAACCAATTGTCTCCAAATATATATTTTTTACCCAGCATGATAGATATAATACCAAATTCACATTACGTTTACCAAATTGTTTAGAATTTGTTAAACACGCTCTTAATTACATTCGACTTTCCAATTCAATTGAAAATATGAAAAAATACCAGCAGTTGATTGGTTTAAAACTCCAAACTGTTAGTTTTCATGATGTATTAATGTTACAACCAATATTCAACCAATGAAACTCTCAAGCAGGCATCTCTTTTGCTTCCAATAAGGTTTCATTAAAATTTGTATGCAAATAGTTAGATCTTCTGTTACACCTGCTCCAGAAATAGTACTTGTTTTACAGTTTTATTTCTAAACGTATAAAGATATTTAAATTTTGTTACTTGTTCAATTGGTGTGTCGTTGATCGCCACACTGCATCCAACTTGCTCTCTCTGGCTAGTCATGCATTTAGTCTTGCTGATGGAGATAGACATGTATTTTTTGGAAGCAGTGTGGAATCGATGTAGCGTTTGTTGCAGGTCTTCCTCTGATTCAGCTATGATGGTGGCATCGTCAGCATAGCATATGATGTTTAGCATATTGTCGCCCATCTTGTATCCCAGGTTAAGGTCGGCAACTTCTTCTATAATTTTATCCATAACCAAGTTAAATAGAAATGGGCTTAAACTATCTCCTTGTCTTACTCCGGTTGGTGTTGGAACGTCATTAGAGAGTTGTCCGTCTACGCGAATTCTGGTAGAGCTATATAGGTTTGCCTCTAATGGTTTTGCCGATGGAGAGTGACACGTTCCTTTCGAACAAAATGCTTATTACATATTCTAGTTGGATTCTATCAAAGGCCTTGGTCAGATCGATAAAAGCAAGGTAAGTAGTCTTCTTGTATTCCAAAGACTTTTCTTTAATTTGCCGCAGTAGGAATATAGCATCTGTAGTAGATCTGTTTCTTCGGAATCTTTGTTGATCATCTCTATTTTTAATTTGTTGTTCTAATTTTACTCTTAGGATGTTGATGAAGAGCTTGAGAAATGCGCTTAAAAGATTTATTCCTCTATAGTTACCAGGATCAGATTTTTATCCTTTTTTGAAGATGGGAATCGTTATACTGGTCCTCCATTCATCTGGTATTGTTGTAGTTGGGAATCGTTATACTGGTCCTCCATTCATCTGGTATTGTTGTAATCAAGGATCAAGTTGTAAAGTTTGTGGAGACTTTTAACTTGTTCTTCGCCGTCATTTTTTACGAGTTCGTTTGGTATATTATCACTTCCAGGAGCTTTTCTATTTTTGAGTCTTTTCATTCCTTGTCTAATTTCACTCTCCTCCAATGGTGTGGGTTCGTTAATTACTATCCGAAATGGCGGAACCAAAAGCAGTAAGAATGGCCAGGGACAGTATCCCCCAAGCAAGCAGACCTCCATGACGACCTCCCAAAAGATGGAAAGACAGCTGGCAGTCGACGTCACAAGAGGCAAACAATGATGCAGGACCATAACAGGCCAACAGGCCTAAAATAAGACGAAGAAGAAGAGATAAAGATATTTAGAAGTATTCAATTAACCCAATGATTGCAGGCGTCACATTCCTTACGTAACACCCAACATGTATTTTTATGTCGATAACAGTATGGTTGTCACCGAGCACCCTTGCCCTCTAAATGGCGCTATATAAAGTATTATTTTATTATTATTAACGATATGAATTGTAGTTTTTGTAAAAAAGGTATGTTCGTACTGTTTTTGCTTAGCGATACCATAGCTTTAATGGAAATTTAATTATCATTCAGAAAGAAAAAAATATATAAATGATCTTAAATAATATATGCAAATGCAATCAAGAGTGAAAGTTATTGATAAGGACGATCAAGAAAATTATGATTGGACAAAGGGAATGAAATTTTGAAAGAAGGAAACGTGAGAAGCAAGAGAAACAGAAAGAGCTGCATAAATATGTGTATATGGGTGGGTGGGGACAGGAAGCATGTTATGATATGAACATTTGAGGCTTTGATTTCTGCGTCTACCCCAGCAGGGAAATGGTGTGATGTATAAATAAAAATTTTCATAGTTTGATAAGAATTTGTTGTCATTTTACTAGAATGTAATTTTAATTAATTTTATTAGTAAAATTATGAAACAGGATGTGTCATTTTTGTTTTTATATATGTGTTATACGTACGAATATATTATCTTATTTTATCGACTTTTCTTTTACTTGTAATGAATCATTGTTTACATTGTTATAAAAATATTTGTGAGAATTAACTTTTTTTTCGTCATTTTGATTTTCTAATAAAGGCTTAGGCATTAACATTTTGGAATTTCAAATTTAAAGCTTGAATAACAAATTACTTTATTATTTCAGTAATTACTCAAATTCCCGCGACACATGTTTTTACATCCTATCTCTAGGCACTCTTCAGGCGAGATGATACCGGTTTGTTATATTGAGAATGATTAGGTCCAACTGGTGTCATGATTCATCGGAAGTATGTGATCTGCACACTTCCATTGACACATATGAACTAGAAACCGGGGCCATTTCACCTGAAGAGAGCCTCAAGAGGTAGAAATATATGTTGCGGGGATTATGGTAATTAATTAAATAACAAAGTAGTTTGTTATTCTTCTCCCTGGCTCCATCCCAACTCATTGTCTGCGAAGACTGTTGGGGTCAGCTCTCCTCGTCCTCAGGTTGTATGCTCTTCTGTCCCGGATTACGTCCCCCAGGCCGTGCCTCTGCATCAGGTTATCTTTTTGCACCACCCATGAATTCTTTGGTCTTTCTCTAGTTGTTATTCGAGGTAGATCCATGGAGATTGCCTGGTTCACAATGTGATCGAGTGATCTGCGTCCAACGTGCCCATACCATCTCAATCGCCTCTCATCCATCTTGCTGTTGATGTATGTAACAACTAGGCTTCCACGTTATTTGTTATTGAAAGTAGTTTGTTATTGAAAATTCTATTTTGATTTTATATGATATTTTTGCTATATCATTTATTTAGCAATAAAGTAGTACTTTGGTGGATGTGTTCAATTGTTTTTTTGGGTTATTGATAATTTCATATATTCATTTGATATTTTATAATAAATGAGATTTAAGATTCTTCAAGTATCTAGGCATAATTGGAAAAAATGATTTTTCTATGAATTACTACTCGGGAATAATTTGACGACCTCCGTGGTCTATATGGTAAGACGCTTATATCCCAACCCGGGGTTGGCGGGTTCGATTCCCGTTGGAACCCAGATTTAAAAATATATATTCGTGTTTGGTTTTCCCTCAAAGCCTCTTTAACATCATTCTAGTGGGTTGGACAAGAATGCCATATGGCAATAAGCCCTCTAGAGTATACTGTATACAACAAATGTGTAAAACAATATATTATAATTTTAATCGTGAAATGTCTCGTTTGAATTATTTTTTTCTTTTAATATAATTTATATTGAAAAAAACAATGAAAAAATCCCAATAACCTCAGCGTACATGTAAATAGTTCCTCATTGTATTGTTCACTTCAATACGATAATTTGTAGCGTTTATAAATCAAAAGCATCGTTTATTTATCCATTGAAAAACGTGTTGAAAAATACGCTGTATTGAGAAAATAAACTTCTTTGCATAAAACTGGAGCGATAAAATGAAAAATATGTGTGCTTTACTTTTTAACTCTGAAACAGTAGATTCATTAAACCAAATAAATACACACTTGTACTGTGCGTACAGCTAACGTTTTAAAGATATATTTTAATCATACTTTATTGCAATCAAGTCCCTTAAAGGGATGACTCCATTGTTTATTTCGAATCTATTTTTAAGAGATATTCCTTCGGAAAGGAATAGAACTTTGAGGACGATTTCTTTTTCATGTGATAATTTGACAGTTTCAAATCGATTTTCTACAGCTGGGTATTATTATGTACAAACTTTTGCTTCGTGATAAAGATTTCTTCGCCATCTGAATAAATCCGTAGATCACATTCTATAGTACTACGGTGATAGTAGATTCAATAATTTCCGAAGGGAAATTTACCCAGCCTTACATCGGTTCATCTTCGGATTAGTGGCGTCAAGGGATAGTTTTGCTGCATTCGCAATTTTTTGTGAAAGTACTGGCAACTTACTAGGATTTTTGAACTCCAAGCCTTAAGCTACTTAACAAGTACATTTACTGCGCTGTGAGTAATTTTCCTTCTAGCGTGACATTGAACCTTTAGTCCGTTGTCATTACTATTCTTTTTACACTCAGGTGTGTCGCCACTGGAGAAGAAATCCCTTTGGGCAGTTCCTTCTTCGTTGCTACATGACATCATGACATCGTAGAAAAAGATCGAAGATCTTCTAATGTGAATCACTCTGGATGTGGATTTATTTTGTCATATATAGCAGCGTGGGGGGTGATAGGATCGAACTGAAATACAATACATTGTTTTTCTGTTCATTTTTACTCATGTACTTAATTAAAAAAACATGTCAAACTCACGTAGTAAAAGATATTGCATTTATTCTGGTGAAAGTAGAGATCAGAGAAACTTAGTCATTTTCTCTCGCGATTAATTCTCATCAGGCAAAGCAGTGTCAAGAATATGCGAAAATAAACTAAAAGTTTTATTGACTCGGCTATCCTTGCTAATATTGTATTAAAAAGTATGATGGAGTCCAATTGAGCTGTGTAACATTATAGTCAAAACAAATTAAATGTTTAACTGTAGCTTAATATGTGAAATAAATATTTGGATAAGAAGTGGGCCTGACAAAGGTTGCAACCTATCAACTTGCCACACAAAGTTTTACCTTAAATTAATACGTACATATAAATGAAAATCTTATTCCTTCGCAAGGAATTTCTTCATCATGGTCGTCTGTCACGTCTCAACCTCGACACACCACCTGTCTCCACCTCTCTTGGTCTTGGCCCGTGTTAAATGTAACGCTTAAAAAGGAGTTCGTTAACTCCTTTATTTGTTCCGTCCATTTTATAGGACACCTTCATGCTCGCCTTTTTTCAACTGTCTCCGCGATCATCAACTTCTCCAAATTTGTATCGTTCTTTCTGGCAACATGCTCAAATACGTTATGTTACAACATAATTATCCGTGAACACAGAAGTGCATCTTATAAAGTATTTTGTATTCCCATCGAATTCACAAGTGGAGCAAACATATAAGCTCTGGAGGGAGACACAGGCTCTGAGGGATTCCCAAAATGTTGACCTAAGTGAGGCAATAAAAATAAAAATTTAGGAATTTTGAAAACGAAATACTTCTTGAGTGTAACTGAAAAAAGACATATTATGAACGATTCAACAGTATATATTTTATTTCCTAAGGGATGTATTCTTGTTTGAAATATCGCCGCAGGCTCACACAAATAATCGTGCTCACCCTTATCGCTTCAATTTTTTTAACAATTCTCTTTCATCATGAAATTGGAAGAAATACTATTGAAATCGGTATGCAAAGAAAATTTATTCGTAAAATTATTTTTCTTTCACGATCAAAGAGGGCTGCGAAAAGGGATGATCATTCAGATTTTTATCCACTGATAGGAATCTTTCAAAGAAGCTCAATTTGCAATAAATGACATTTTTGATTGAAAAATAAATTTTGAATAATTATTGATCTCTGTATCCCTATTTAATATGCTATTTTGGCCGTATTCACGCATTTAAGCCTTATCTACTTTTCAGGAGCATACAAAATCAAATGTATAAAACATTGCTGAGAACTGTGTTTACTTATGCATCAGAGACCTTGCAGAGCAGGACATAAGAGTTTTCGATAACTTTGAGAGAATGATTCGTTGCAGAATATATAATCCAATTTATGACAATGCCACGTAGAAACATGGATATATACACGAGTTCTATACCATGTAAAGCTAGTGAGTGAAAGTTAAAAAAACACTAGACTATGCTAGCTTGGACACATATTTACACACTTAAAAATGTTACAGTCTAGTTTTTACTTACGACATCTAACAGATTATGCTCGTATATAATTAAATGTTTTCATTTCAATAGATATATTTAAATTACAGTCTCTTATAAAATATCTGCATAATTGGAAGAGATTCCAATATACCAATAAACGCCTTTTTGTACAGTATACAATGAAGGTGCAATATTATACAATACAATTTAACATTTTTTTATGTTTCTAGGGTAATTTTTTTTTATTAAGTCAGACTTTGTCACTAATTATCCTTGGCCTAGTTGGTAAAACGCCTGTCTTCTGATATGGAAGTTGCGGGTTTCAGCCCCGTTGGAACCCAGTTTTTTTTTAAAAAGGATTTTCACACCGAAACGAAATTGCAATACAAATTATTTACTATTTTTTTTTACACAATTTTTTTTTATAATTATGAAAAGAAGATATTCCTCATCGAAATGTAGAGAATCGATCCAACTTTTTTATTATTATGAAAGATAAACGGTTTTATATGAAAGATAAACGATTTCATATGAAAGATTGTCGATTCGATTTCACTATCGTGGTCTGGAATTAAGTTTCAAACATTAAACGATAGCGAAACGAGCAAAATTTAACTACCTTAATAAAGGCTGTTTTCATCGTTCAAGTATCTCAATTTTTTTTAAAAAACAAGGTTATTAACATTTTTTTGTGGTCTTGTTAACTAAAAACTGTTTTTTTTTCGTCCTTGCTGTTAAAAATGGTTCAGAAAGTTGGTTTAACAGAAATTGTTTTGTGTAAAACACATAAAATTGTTTTGTTACGTTTTAGACGTGTCTTCAAAATTATTACAGGAAGGGACGTATCGTAGATCGAGGTTGGGTTTCGGAGGGTGCGCCGGACTTGGCCCTCTTGTTACGATGTTATAAATTATATTTTAACCGACATTACGTTTCTTTAAAATTATTTTAAAAATATGAATGTTGTTCGTAAAACGAACCCCTACATTTAAAATGCGAGAGGTCGTGTGAATTTCAATGAGCTAAGTTCAAATTTGTGGAAGTTTTTCCCTTTCCACATTAACAACTTTTATTAAGTGATATATGATACACATACTTTATAGAGGATGTAAAAACCTAAATTGGTGGTAATTTCTCATATGTTTTGAAAATCTTTTTAAAGCTATTATTCTTTCACAAAATAGACTAATTAAATTCTATTGTACTTAATTCAACCTGATATTAAAAAGTACAATATATTATAATAACGCATACGTAATAGTATTTGAACGGTTAAGATATTGAACTGCTTCCGATATGTTTTTTCAGGTGTTTTAATTGTTTTATTTTAATTTTATTTACACATCACAAGAAATCTATAAATACACAATTTGCGAAAAAAAAAACAACAGGTAATTTAATTATATACGTGCATAATTCTTTCTTGTTTATGTATTTTTTTATGTCTTGTGTTGCATGCCCTTGTATACTTGCTGGAATAAATTATTATTATTTAAATTTTAAACCAATGATTTTCACGAATAAAAAACAAAAAAACATGAGTACAATCAATTGCAGTTTTAACTTAAGTAAGTTGATAGGTGATTTTATTTCAGTATTTGACATAATCTTCTTTATCTGTTGATCTAACTTAAACCATCTAATATACTCGTAACATGGAGTATATCACTTTCCAAAGAACCCTTATTTAATAAAATCGAGCCCAATGTAGGCATAGCAGCCGGGAGGTTCGTTCTTGTTCATATTAACTAAGTACAAGCATAACAAGAAGGCTTATGCCACGTGGAAATTAACTTAAAAGTTTTTTAAGACCTTCGGGTGAAAACCAAACTTGAACTTTCTTATTTGTTTGGTTTACATCAGCCCTTTTAGCCCAAGCCCTCTGGCTGAAAGCCAATCGTGATTTAAAGATACCTTTAAATACCGGCTGAATATTTATTTACGTAAAAAATCGTATGAAGCCGCCTATGTGTTGGTCTTCCAGCCCCGTTATACGGGTTCTATTCCCATTGGTACCCATTAAAAAAAGGGTTCCATTCTAATTTTCATTTGATGCTCATTCATTTAACAACTTTCTAGTTAATTTAAAGATATTGCCATGTGGCAATAATCTCACCTGGTTGTATTGTATACGAGAGTTATATAATATAATTCGATTATTCAAATAAACTACATAATTGTTTTATGATTAGGAAATGTTTTGAGTAACAAATGCACGATTTGTATTACGGAATTTCGTAATAAATCACCACAGGAATGCTTTATCATTCAATTTATTACGTAAAAGCAATTCATTCATAATCACTGCTGAATAAAATTTGTAGAAAATATATTTGAAAGTGTGTTTTAAACCGAGATACCAATTAATTCGTATGGTGCTCCTCTATATCTTCGAATTAGCGTACTCGATTAAAGAGCGTGATCGGGAGAAAACATTGTCTCCGGCCCTAAGTCTTTGGGTATAGAACCGCAAGAGTACTCCCAAAACTAAAGTTCGTCATCACACATGTTGGAAATACTACTGCTACTAAGGCTAACATACGTCTAGCTCTTCTAAGTATTGTTACTAGACCAACTTGTTTACCAGACAAGATCCTTTTTTCATTTATTTCAAATACCATCGGAAATTGAACTCAAAATGCTCTTGTAGAAAGTCAAGTGTTTTACCAAGTAGGTCTCTAAGATCGTCAAATTCTCTGGAATCGCAATAACAGAGTGGGTGGAGGTGGGATCCAACTGACTAACTAATATTGTTTTCTCTTTTTAATTTTGGTATTCCAAAAAGTCATTGTATTTCAAACTTTTTCATTCGATGCACACGGCCTTGTCATTGGAGTTTTCTAATCTAATTCAAAGCACTAATTCCGGGAAAGTTTCAACTAAAAATGCATCTATAGTTGAAATTCACCAATTCACCGGTCTCCTCGGACATTGCGAGTGCTCCTCAACGAAATGTAGAGAATCGATCCATCACGCAACATTCCTTATGTTGACATGTTATATTTGACTATCCCAATTTCAGTTCGGAGGCTGTTAAAAGATTTTCATATCGTCTAGGTCAGTTCATAGCCAGGTGTTCATGCCTCTAAAAGCAAAACTTCACCCACTGGTGTCCGATGTTCTTTTCAACTCGCAATTGAGATTATACACGGATACGAAATTTGAATACTGAAATATGAATACACGAGTATTAAATATGAATACCCAGTATGAATACCAAAATATGAATACACGAGTATGAAATATGAATACGAAATATATATACTGATATACTCTAAATGAATAACGAAATGTAAATACACGAATACAAAATATGAATACTCAGCGCCCTCTCGAAACGGCCGAACTTTCCGCCTCAAGGCGTGACACCATCTACCATAGTCTTCCGTTTAAGTATTATGGAGCTTACAAGGTTTTGGGAACATAACACCTCAAGCAAACATTTATAAATACACTTACTATTTTAAGCAAAACATAAAATCGAAATGGGTTTTTTTCATTTTCAAAATTATTTGATTTTCGTTTAACTAAGTTTTTTTTAATTAAAATGGCATTGAAGTGAGTTGGTTCACTCAGTGGCGTTTTTATAAATTATTCCACATCAAATTAACTAGTAATTATTATATTACTTTCAAACGGGACATCCAGATATGTCCCAGCTTGGAAAAGCGAGCCTTGTAAAAGGATTTCTGGACACAACTGCCAGCCGAACAGGATAAGCCCATTAACTTGTAATGTGTTCTCACTTCTCGTTTAACAAACACATGTGTTTTATTCAGATTTTTTTAAATTAAATATAACATTCATCCATTTATTAAATTCCAAAGATAGTTTTTCCGTCATCAATAAAATAATTATACTTATTTTGCATATAGAAAGATTGAAACATTTAAAAAAAAAAACAAAAAAAGACTGGCGCTTCCCTTGACTTTTTCTATGGAGCGGAGGACCGGATACTTGAACGAAGATGAAAAAAAGTTGGATGCATTCGAGATATGTTGCTGGAGAATCATGCTGAAGTTACCTTGGACCATGGTGAGGATACTAATTCCCGCTTTGTCTGCGATTAATACTCGAATTATTTGGTCATGTTGTACGCTAAGGAGAGGATCATTTTTATGCTAAGGACAGTGTGGAAGAATTATGAGGTAAAGATAGACCACAAACCTGATGGACTGATCAAGCCAGGAAAGCAAAAAGATCATATGAATACCAGCAGCATTCTGAATGGCTCAAAGAAGGAAGAGAAGGAAAATTGACCGAGAAAAAAACAGATTTAATTAAACACAGCAGCTGTTATTTGTCTTGGGATTTCTATAACCTCTTTTCTAGAAGAAAGACTCGTACATGTAATATGAGAAATATAGAGGCGAAAGGTTTATGTCAAGATGAAAAAACTGGCTTATTCGGGGCCTGTACAACAGATAAATGATGGGATGATAAATTTATATGAATATTAAGTTTCGCTTGTTATTAAACAACTTTTTGATATATTTGTATTAATAGTCTCAAAAAATATTTAATTTTATAAATATTTTACACATTGATATTAACTTCGAGACCAAGTAAGATTGTCACCCATTTTATGAATGAAAAACGCTTGTGCGTGTGTTTCTTTATTGTATGTAAATTATTGAACTTCAGCAAGAACACAGTTTCAGTTATGCGAAAATGACCAATCTCGTAAAAAAAGTCTGGCTGTAGCTTAAAGAGTAAGGTAAAAGAAGAACAAATAAGAAAGAAAAAAAATATATCGTGAACGATCAAACCACAATGCACAATTCAACATTTTGCAAAACTTCAATTGTTCTCAGCAGGCGATATTTAAAGTTCTGATGGTAAAGAGATAAAAGTTCCAAGACCAAGCATATCTACCAGATTTATAAAGCGCTATTTTTTATTTCTTAATACTCGTAGCTCTAAAAAGTAGTTGACGAGTTACAAACAAAAATAAATTCAGATGTGATACGTATTAAATTTTCGATGTATACTGTACAACCTGGCGAGTTGATTATCACGTTGTCAGCTCTTCTAACCAATCAGAAAGGTGTTGAAATAGCCTTGAGCGAAAACCAGATAGAAAACCTTTTTAAAATAATCTGAGTACCGATAGGAATCGAACCACAATCTTATAGAAATACAGTTGTCTAACTAGGCAACGGAAGTCGTCTGATGTGGTTGAAGAGTTAAACTAATCTGTAAGTATGTGTTTTATTGAGGTGCATGAGATGACTTCTGAGACCTAATTAGTAAGACGGCTGTCTCCCGACCCGGAGATTGCGGGTTCGATCCCCGTAGGAACCCAATGTTTTTTAAAAGGATTCTAGTCTGATTTTCACTAAAGGTCTCTTCAACATCTTTCCGGTTGCTTGAAAAATAGTGCTACATGGCAATAAACCCGTCAGGTTGTGCTGTATACAACAAAAGTGTAATAAAATACAATAATCGCGTGGTAATGTTGACTCAAATAACAGTGGCTTTCTTTGTACCTGATATGAAGGGTATTAAGACACCTGTGATTTTGATATTATGTATTTTTTTCAAATAGTTAAGCATGATAATCGTCAAGAAATTGAAAATTCAGATCTCTGTTGTGCGCACGAGCGTTAACCATTAGACACGGGTGCTGATCCTAAATATAGAACATAAAGCTAACGCAGACACAGCGCTACCGCAGAATCCTGCCAAGTTTAGATGAAAAGTAATTGTCGGATATATTTCCAGTGTAAATATGCAGAGTGAGGAGTTCAAATTGTTGGTTTTATGGATATTTCCTGAGATTAAAAGGATGAGCTGTAGAAGTTAACTTTTCCATATATTGTACAAATATTTTAATTAATTTTGTGATTTTATCAAAGGTTTCAGCTTTAACTCTGTGGAACTGTGCAGTAAAATTAGATTTATAATAAAATATTAATTTGCTAATTCACTTATTATATTAATTACCACTACATCTGTTTCTATCTTTTTTTTTTGAAGCTCCTTTCACTCTACCTGAATAGAGTCGAAATATCAGGTATAAGGGGAATTATAGATTCGTAGAATAACAAAGTAATGTACTCGTAATCTAATGATTGTCTGAAAAGTAATTTAGTATTTTTCGATCAAAATCAAACGCATTTTTTTATATTGTAGTGTATCGTAATAAAATATTACCTTATAATCAATGAGCTTGTTGATGTTACATCAACATGACATATTTATTTATTAATGGGCAAATAAATTCGTGTAACGAATGAATGATGAATGACTAATAAAACAAATATACAATGCAAATGTGAGTAAAAGGTGTAGTAGAGGAAGATCGAGGAAATTAAGGTTAGATGTGAAAGATATTTTTAAAGAAGGAAAATAACGAAGGATGAGGATTCGTTGGAGTTGTGTGTGAAGGTGAATCGATGTGGAAGACCCGAAATATGAGGGAGCAGATGGAACAATAATATGACGAATAAGGCGGGTTGTCTTAGACAGACGCAATAATAGTCTATGACTATGAGTTCTCAATGTTTAGTCTGAATATGAAGTGTCGTTTGTTTGGCGCATGCATACCTACTACCTGAATTGACACATCCTTCTCCGATTTGAGAGTAGTTGTCTTATATAAGTGATGGGTGTCCTCCTATAACGACCTCCATGGCCTAGTTGGTAAGAAACTGGACTTTCACAACGGAGTTTTGGGTTCAATTCTCGATCTGGTGAAAGTTCGAGTCGGGTAAAAGAGTTCGTCAAGTAATAATACTCGCATTAATCGAGTTCTTGTGCGAGTGTTACTGTCTCTTCACGTCCGGTAGGGAAGATTTCCGACAAGGTAACCAACAAATTCAATGACAAACGGCGGGTTTCGTCCATATTCTTAGTGATTCTAAATCCGAAGGCTTGATTACTGGGATTGAAGACAATATTGCCTCTCAGCCATCCTCTTCGATTTGTCTGAATCACTAATCCAGATATGTTGAAGGGTATCATGTGAAAGAAAATTCACCGGGATATGAAACGACACGGAGAGAGTAATTTTGTGATATATTCACGATATGTATAGGGTGATATTGATGATGATATAACTTGTCGGAAATCTTCAAAACGTTTTCCTATAAAGTTGTCTAAACTGAGATGGTTTAGTTCAGTTCTAATCAAATTGTCTCTTGGGATGGACCAGCATATATATTTCAGTGCCACCTAGCGAGCGACTTCACGATATGTATAGGGTGATAATGATGATGATATAACTTGTCGGAAATCTTCAAAACGTTTTCCCATAAAATTGTCTAAACTGAGATGGTTTAGTTCAGTTCTAATCAAATTGTCTCTTGGGGTGGACCAGCATGTATCTTTCAGTGTCACCTAGCGAGCAACTTCATTTTATTTAAGATTTTGAAAATATAGTTTTATTGAATTCAAAGAAATACAATACTTAAATAATAACCCCTCACTAAAGTTGCGATCTAAGGCTACCGCCGTTCCGCGAATCCCCAGTTGAATAGCACTGGTTTAGTTTACACTATGCGGGACGATGTATGCAATTTTCCATTTAATCTTTCAATGTTGAGTACAAAAATAGAATTCAATTGAAATTTTTAAATCAGACGTTTTTTGTTTGCTGGCAACTCTTGGACTAGAAACGTCCATTCTCTTTCAATCTGTGAAATAAATAATTTATCCAAGTACTTACGAGTATCTTCATTTCTATATATATATTTTCGAATAGTCCATCAATATTATATCTCATTGACATGCAGCGCCACAATTAGGATGAATGAGTAATTAATTAAACCCAATTCCTGAATCACAGCTAGTGAACTCCGCCACACACTTAGAGGTCTGAAATCCCTCTGATTATAGTCACATCACTCTTTTTTATTGTTTGGAGAACGTAAAAATTTCCGGTTCGTTCTTTGAATAATTAAACAAAATACCCATTTCCATTATCCGTTATTCTTTCACTCATACTGTTCTGACAAAATATTATATAAACTAGATTTTTTTTAAACTTGAAACAAAAAAATGCTGTGAAGCAAAAAAATCGATGTGCTGAACGTAAAACTGTCCGGTTCGTTTTATGAATAATAAAACAAAATACCCATTTCCATTACCCGTTATTATTTCACTCATATTGTTCTGACAAAATATTGTACAAACTAGAAATTTGTAAAACTTGAAGCATAAAAACTGATGTACATGGGGCAAAACAATGGGTGGGCGAGAGGGGCAGTAGCCCCGGGCGCATCCCGGATCGGGATGCAGAACTATAGCTTCGTTGAAATTGAAAGTTTCAAATTCCAATAACTTTTGGAGAATCGGGATCAAACGTTACTTATCTAGAACTTTTCAATATAGCCATGAATGAAACCTTATCTAAATATCGAAATTATATTCTCAACTCTTCCAGTTTCAGTAGTTTCAGCTGAACGTTACTTTAGCATATGAAAATTAAGAACTACCTTAGATCAACACTTAAATAAGAGCGGGTCTAGGTGTTTTGTCAATAGAATACTCATTCCTCGAAATAATGGAATTATTGAAACATTTAGTATGTTGTTTGATACTATAAGATAATAACATTACTTTAAAATAAATTTTAATCGATTTGTATCATCTAAATCTAAGTAACCAAGCACTGTTGGATTTAATATTATTTATAAGTTATATTATATTGTTTCTATACATTTGTCCATACCTATCTTATTACATGTTTAAATCGCTACAAAAGTTCAAAGTTTTGTATTATGTAAGAGGCACAACCCTCCTAGTTACACTCCTGATAGTGTAACAACATCCGTGGCCTAGCCGGTAAGGTGTCTGTTTTCTAATCTATGAATTTAGCAAAAGGCGTAAGAAAGGAAGACATTTTGTAGCGATTTTCAGAAAATATTTATTTATATTTTAATTATTTTGTGTACGTAGTTCAATATTGTACATATGCCGGACTTATTGCTTTACAACAATTTCATACAACCAACCTGTTCATCTTGCATTCATTGAACTATTCAATTCACGAGATATTTTACTAAAAGACAATTATACTCGTATATGTTGGTTTAAATTTTAATAAAAAATCCAATAAACGATTTTTCTCTATTAATAAGGGTAGAATAAGAGAAAAATAATTCATTCAAGGATATGGAGGAAAGCGAAGGAAAATTAATATCAAATGATATTTATTGGATTAAGGATATTAAAGTGAATGATATTTTGAAAGAAGGAAATGTAAACAGTGTATTAATATAAAATAAGCGATAGATATGTATCACGTTAGAAAAGTCTGGCGCTTCGCCATCTCTGCCTACCACGACTGGGAATCGGTGTGATGCTATGTACTTTGTACGTATGTTATTGTATAACCTTATTTTCAAATTCAATCTTAAAACTAGAATAAAATATAAACATGTACCCAAACCGTTTGTTAAAAAATTCTGAATCAATGTTTTTTTTAGTCTCGATGATATTTATCTCTCTATACTATATGAATAGATTTAGAATTTTAAGATTTGATGAAAAAGCAATCTCACGCTTGTCGCATTTCAATACCAATTATTTTGAAAGTTATGAATATATTTTTTTAAACGAAACCTTAAGTAAAAGGAAATTGTTAGAATAAACATTTACTAGATATTTTGGCTATGTTCTATAACAAAAAAAACAACATGGTTTTGATCGCCAAGGCTCCATAAATGATGATTTTTTCGAACAAAACCGTAGCATTCCAGAATAGTCGAATACAAAATAGTTTTAGTACAAGACCGGTGATGTCTGATGAAATAACCTGACTTTACATATAAACATACCATCACGCCGTCACCCTATCGGGGAAGGAGGAAAGGAGAGAGCGCCAGACTTTCCTGTCGCGATACATATTTTCGCCTCTTCTACACCATACAGCTTCTCATATAGCTCCTACGATTTCTCTGACTTTTTACATTACCTTCTTTCAAAATATCATACACTTGATCTAACCATACTTTCTTTGGTCTTCCTCTACCACGCCTTCCACCCACATTTGTCATCTAAGCATACTCTTCATCTTCTCACTTTGAAAAACAGCCTACAAAAATCGACATCCATAGGCTCTTACATATTTTATTTATATATCAACATTAGAAATAATACATTTGATTTATTTTACTCGAATATAAAGGGTTATTAACAAGATATTTTAAGTGAATTCACTTTTGTGACTCAAAAGGGGACGGAATTTTTATTTAATGTGGTAAATAGGGGAGAAATTTTAGGGGCGAAAATTGAAGATGGTTGTATTTAAAAAAAAAACAAACTTCTTAATGAATGAGACTATTAGATACGATTAGACTCTCGAATATTCGGGGTAGTCTGATAATCTTCATTAAAAAAATCGGATAAATTGTTAGTCGTTTTACATTTATTTGTTGCACGTGCCCAAACCACCTTAGAGTGATCTTCTTCTTCCTGCTCAAAACATCAACTTAAAGTTCCCACTTATCCCTTATCACTTTGTTCCGTATTTTATCATATATTGTCATCCCGTGTATTATTCTAAGTTTATTTGGCTCTTTTCTGTTTTGTTCCACGTCCACGTTTTTTCAACAAATTTTAAATCATACCCTAAGTCAATTTTGCATCTATCTGTTAGATAATCTATTGTTTACCACATTTAATAATAATCCATATCCCAAAATGAATTTTGATATAACTATCAGATTATGAATATTATCCCCAGTCGAGTTTTATTTATCCACCAGATTATAAATCTTATCCTTAGTCAAGTTTTTATCTCTTTATAAATTTATCAATTTATAAATCGTATGCCGAGTCGACTTTTTATTTATCTACCAGAATATAAATCGTATTTAATGTCAAGCTTTAACCTATTTATCAAAATAGAAATCGTGTACCACGTCGAGTTTTTACATATTTATAAGATTATAAATCGGATCTGATGTCTATTTTTTACCCATCTAGAAGATAATAAGTCATATCCCAAGTCGAGTTTTGATATATCTACCAGATTATAACTCGTATATATACTCGAGTTTTTATCCATCAGTTAATTAATTGTATTCTATGTAGATCTTTTCTCTATCTCTAAGTTTATCGATTTATATATTGTATCCCGAGTCAAGTCTAATAGCCCTATTATAAATCGTATGCTTAGTAAATCAATTAACAGTGTCAAGGTGATCACGTCAGCTTGGAATGGTTAGCAAGGCCGATGTATGGGTGCCGCACGAGTTAACGGAGATTTTTTTTCATTTAACGGAGAAAGACTATCATTTATTTAGATCGCTTCAGACTTAGATAGTAAAAACTTAGATGGTAAAAAACAACAGCTTAGATGGTAAAAAATTCTTCCTTGGAAGACTGAAAAAATAACCAGTATCAGGTCAAAACCTCAAAGCTTCTTTGAGCGCGGGATTATGAAGCTACCAGAGAGATGGAGAAAGGTCATCTAACAGAACGGCACATATTATATTGATTAAATATACTTTTTAGTAAATAAACATTTTCTTCAATTTTTGTTTAACAAGTGGGACGAACTTTCGCATCAACCCAATACATGCTAAGCATTTAAGACCCATGCTCCGTTTTTCACCCAAAACAAGAGTGATTAATAGAAAATAAACGAACCCTTACTTATTTATGTAATTTTAATCTCCCAATTTCCGGAATGTGTCACGGCCGGCCACAAAAGCCCTCATGTTAAACCGATCGACCAATAAAAACATTTAATAACGGCCGGCGGATCAAGGACTGATGGTAATGGCCGTTTTATTATCAATAGAAAGACCACGAGGGTACTGATTGAGGTTGGTATAATGCCAAGACCTTACAGGAAAATGTAATATAGGAAAATATTCATAAGAAGTATTGGGAAATTTCAAATAAAAATAAAAATAATTGTCTGCATCACTTATTACTGTATGAATGCTCCCTTTAATTGGGACTACTACTATACCCGTAAATCGTGATCACATACAACAAGTAATATTTGTCTGCATCACTTATTACTGTATGAATGCTCCCTTTAATTGGGACTACTACTATACCCGTAAATCGTGATCACATATAACAAGTAATATTTGTCTGCATCGCTTATTACTGTATGAATGCTCCCTTTAATTGGGACTACTACTATACCCGTAAATCGTGATCACATACAACAAGTAATATTTGTCTGCATCACTTATTACTGTATGAATGCTCCCTTTAATTGGGACTACTAGTGTACCCGTAATTCGTGATCACATACAACAAGTAATATTTGATTAAAATATAATATAAGTGTCTCAAAAGAATTGAAATTAGGTAAGCTCATAGCAGGTGTGATCATGTAGTTAAATTTGTATAGTAGGCATTTTAAAATAATGTACATGCATATGTACATAGATACATATCATCACGACGTGTCTCTTGCAGGGTAGGCAGATAGAACAGATTTCTATACGTTTCTACCCAAGCACACAACTTTCGCCTCCTCCACATTCATACATCTCGTCATGCACAATTTTCCAATACTTCACACTTTATATTTTTCATAATCTTGTCCATTTGGTGCCCGGCCGCACAGTTCGTGAAATGTTGTCTCATACTACATACTCCGCACAGCATTCTGACAAAATGAATATACAAAATAAATATACATTAAAACATCTCCACAATTTTCTCAGAAAGATTTATATTAATAAACACTTCAAAAAAATAATTTCTAACAATTTTTAAATACAAGTTTGTTAACCCTTGTATTTAAAAATTCTTCTGAGTATTTTATTAAGATAAATAAATAACATAGAATTTGGGCCATACTTCTGAGTATTTTATTTACATAAATAAATAACATAGAATTTGGAAAATATGTTGTTTTGGCCTAATATATCATATTATCATACAGTGTGGAAAAAAACGACTCATTAGCAATTATTGTGTTAAACAATGTTTTAGTTCCAGAAAAGCAAGGCGCCAAAGAACGCGGGGACATTTAAATAAAAATATTAGGAAAAAATCGAATGAAAATTATTTAAAAATAAAAAAGTCAATGCAGAAATTTTAATTCATTTTTTGAAGCAAGACGGACGCACCATTTCGTAGCAATTTAAATTTATTTTTTGAAGCAAGATGGATGCACCATCCTGTTAAACTCATCTTCCTGTTCCAGTTTCTCTGAGTTGATCCATATTTCGTAAATATTTTTACCACTTTTATAACCACAAACATCAATTACGATACATACATTTTAAAACCTTTTACTAGCATCTCTCTAACATCTCATTCATCATATACCTTAAATTGCTTTCATTTTCATCAAACATAATCATATAATCTGCATGAACCAGTCCACGAACCGTTATTTAATTTTTTCTTAAACGTTTCTAATCGCTGTAATTTGTTTAGTATATCAATGTATATTCCACTTAACATATATGACGTACAACTTTACCGGTTTCAAGGTGTTCACCTCATCATTAGAGGATCACAAACAAGACTGAATTTTATTCGAACTAGTACCGACATACATGCTTCTAATGGTAACAATTCGGGTTGAAGATTATGGGTAGAGGGAGGAAAAAGACAACTTCAGCAAGCCGCGGTGAGATCTTAGGAATATGTTTGCCAGATGTTCCTTCCAATGCACTGACTTGGATATTCTTTGGGTTTATCCCAATCCCAATTTATTTCCGTTACTACTGATATGCAAGAATTTGGCATCATCGACATAAAATGTGTGATTTTCACGGTGACAATGATTCGTTAAGATGGATCTGTGTATGATATATGGCCGTCTTTCCTGTGTAGATATGATCACAGTTAGCACATAAAAGTTTATACACCCCACTGTTGCTAAGAATACCATTTTTGCCTTTCCCGTTACAAAGCAGATTCCTGAGATTGAAATCAGTGTAAAAAGCTGGCTTTATGTGACTTGGACCTTGAAACCGCTAGGGTTTTACTGTTATGTGAAGTGGAATTAACAGTGTTGAACTAAACAAATTATAATGTATTTAAACCTCCACAGTGTTAATGCCTTAACTATAAATAACATATTTCTGATCGTTTTTGAATCACCTTTTATGGATGTATCAAACAAATAGTCCAGAAACTTAAAAATGAAAAGTTTTGTTCTATTTCAAGTTTTCTGCGAACGTACTGCCAAACTTGATGGGTTGTTTAAACTCCTGGCCTTAAATACCTTTATGAATATATTTACTACACTGCAAGTAATTTTCTTTCTACTATGATTCAGACCTTGAGTTCGTCGTCGTATCTATTATTTTCACGCTCAGATATGTTGTCGTCAGAGGAGTGCATTTGGGCAGTTATTTTTTCGTCACAAAGACTTCGCACTCGTAATAAACTACATAATAATCGATTAGTGTAGATCGTACTGGATAGGGAGTTATTTTGTCCTTCATAACAACGCGGCGGTAGTGGTGGGATCGAATTGACTGATTAACAGTAGACTTCAATCAAAATACGTTAATAATGACTAAATAATATATATTCCTAAATATAAAAGGATGCTTCTGATGAGATGTGATCTGAAAAACATCTGATGTTCTCGCGGTCGGGCTGGTCCTATATTGGTGGGGTGTATCTCAGCCGGGGATTTTATGAGATGACCCCAGACCTTTTGATAGTTTCTCTCTTAAATGTATTTACTGCTATTTATTTTGAGATATGTGTGCGATTTCGGAATGTATTTATATATGTACATAACATGTTGCTTTCAATAAACCAATATTAAATTGATCGAGAAATCAAGCAAAAAAATGCTGTGGGCAATCATGCGTGGGTACAGCGTTACAGTGCTCCTGATGAAGATAAATACAATATCAAGAAGACCATTATACGGGTTTCAATTAAGCTACCTCGGTATTATAAGAGGATACGGCGGAATAGTTAAGGATATTATACAACAATGATGATACGTGAACTTAAGTTATGAGTTATGGGCATAATATTAAAACAATGTATTTGATCTTAAACAGTAATAGAAGTAATGCCACCAAACCGTATAAAATCTTTTAGTGTTGTTTCTATATCATCCTAACTTGGAGAAAAAAACTAAATAAAAACATAGCGAATTCCACCAAGAGTTAAGTAACACACTCCGTAGAATTCAAATGAGCATTCCATATCCAAAATAAATTGCGCCATTGTTTCTGATGGGGCTGCAAACACACAATTAAAAATAAATTATTTTGATTTTAAATGAATTCGGGGAAAAATAAAAAATAAACATAAAGATGAAGAATTAGTGTATTTAAGATTTAGAAATATTCACAATAATTATATTTGGACATAGGAGTGTATATAGTATGCAAAAAACGATTCAACCCAGAAACCAACAACCTGTTTGGAAACATTGAAAAATAAATGTATCGATAAAGAATTTAGCATTGGATATAAGAATGTATATGCAAAACATGATCCATCACAAGTTTTACCTGTTTCGAGGAAAATTAATTATTTAAATCTAATTCACTGAATTAAGATGAGAATACGTTTTATATTTAAGATAAATAGACCTATATAGAAAACATCTATTAGTATATACAACGATGTGAAATAATTTTGAATTGAGTTTTCACTTCTCCACCTGTTTATACGTCAGGGGTCGAAGCTGCAGCTCTGTCAAGATACTCCTCCAAGCGAGTCAGTTATTGATTCTCTAAGGAATCGTCTTGCAGTAAAGTTCGTCCGTAGTAATCCCTTCATCGACGTATTGTCGACTACTTCAAGTCAACAAATAATAACTACGCAAATTCAGAATGTAGTACGACAACTATCAGCATGAACGAAGTTCGGCAGCGTATTGGCAATTAAAACAGGCCAGAGAAATTAGTTGATACTGACCCATGTATCCTTCACTGGAAAGTTCGAGTTCGAATCCAAGCAGGATAGCGGATAACTTGGAAACGTCTTTGTATTCAGAATTCAAATACTATCGATTTTTACGTAATTTGGAAATATTTATATTTTTGTAAAAAAATAATTATTAAATATTTATTACCTATCATATTACGTGTTGACCTGATGAAGTGCATGGCCGCGCGGAAACGTACTGGACTTCCGTGTGGAAGGTTGCCGGTTCGAACCCCATGCTGTGCTACTCCCCTTGAATAACAAGGGTATTTTTTATGTCGAATATTCAGGGGAATAAGGATACTTATAACTTTGGACATAGATATTTTTTCAAGAGAAGGAAAAAAAACATGCCGATGGGCTCCGATCGTCTCACTTCAAGTATGCCATCGGGTCCAATACAGTGGTGTGGTCAGTGAGTTTGCTGGTGTGCAACGGCTTTCTCACTAAAGAAAAGGAAGAATGGCGAAGGGGTCCTCCATATCGAGGCCCAGCAACGACGACGATAACGTGATGAAAAACATTTGTACTCGAAACAATATTATAATGGAACAATGTACAGGGATTCAAATTTCATATATTTAAACCATCTAAACTTTCTCTACAAAGGAATATAAATTATAAGTAAACTAAGGTGGATAGAAAACTGACCCCTTTATTCATTTATCATTAAGAATAAAAATGTCACGTGTTATTTTGATTTACGGCCACTTTGCTGAATTATTATTTTTTGTTATTTCCGTTGCAGTTTGCGTCGGGTTTTGTGATTATATCAGGCGGACAGGAAAAACCATCAATATCATCAGTATGATATTTTACAGCCACCCGCAAGCAACACATGATTGACACTTCCACCTTGTTCAGTCTTATTATATTAACCCCGCATTTCAACGGTCAAATCACGGTTTCAAAAGGACGAAATCTGGATTGATTTATATCTAAAATCCTTATTTACACCAGTTGTATCCCAATCCAATGACCTCATCGGCGCTAAGCACCACATTTCATTATATGTAAAAGATCACACATTTTTATATATGGTATTATTTGTAGGTATTTGATAAGCTGTCTTTCATGCTAAATTCTACTGGTATCAAATATATCTCCCAGTACTGATACATAAGCTAGATATGGTAACATTAACAGAACAAA
Source organism: Odontocerum albicorne (assembly GCA_949825065.1). Lineage (NCBI taxonomy): Eukaryota > Metazoa > Arthropoda > Insecta > Trichoptera > Odontoceridae > Odontocerum > Odontocerum albicorne. The sequence goes on along the minus strand of OX463853.1, from coordinate 29,495,215 downwards.
AAATGCATAAGCTCCGGGTGACACAGAGGGTCACGAAAGGAAAAATGCTGAATAAGTACGAGGGTGAATCAAATATAATCGAGACTTTTTTGTTTTAAGTTTCTTATTTGCAGAAAGAAAAATACCAAGTACACATAATGTTTCTACATAATAGGAAGACTTATGTCAAGATATCAGAATAGTGATTGAGAAAAGCTAGGCGCAATTTACCCAGGATAAGAAATATTAGAAGAGGAGAGGAGAGACATATATTTGACACTGGTTTTAACTGGACTGATGATGATGATAATAAAGGAGCATACAGAAGCCGGTGTCCTATGCACGGCAATTTCGAATTCACATACTTGTGTTGTCGTTTGTAAATTTCCAAATTCGGAAGCTATGCAGGTTTAAGGTGCATTCATCATCTGTATTGATACCAGTCTGTTAGCACCAGTAATGTTGCCTCTGATATAGAAATTTCTAGATTATTATGAAATTATAATGACCTTTTATTTGCTAAAATCGTGGTTCATAACAATTTATTAATGATAATATTAATGTATGGGAGCGAATCGTGAATCGTGAATGTGAAAAAAAAATTAAATAGACAAGTAAATATTAAACAATACAATATTTATCGTACGTATTTATAAAAATATTAATTAAATATAACGAAGACAAATTAAAATCAAAATAAACTCATCAAAATCTCCTCTAAATAATTGGATTAGCACCCTTACCTCGAAACGGGTTTCCGCTTTTCGTGTGTCTGAAGTGTGTAGTACAGAATAAGGCAATCGAATGATCACTGTCCAAAACAGGACGGGGTTAGGACTGCACTAGAGTGTTCACAGCCTGAGTGCGAAGGGTTAATCTATGGCGAGGAGTGAGGGGCGGACTGAACATCCTAAGTCAAAAAAAATAAACAATATGCAAGTTTATAACATAACCCATATTCTTGCTAATATATTTGCTGTAATATATTTAATAAAGAACTAATTCATGTAACAAAGTAAACGTATATAGATTTGATAACGTTTATTAAACCGTTACAAACCAATTGTTTTCAGATTAAAGTGAGTTTTTCCTCTTATCTCGGCGAAAATATTCAACGTCTTTCCGATCATACTATACATGTGCGCTATGCTCTAAAAGAGATTGTTAATTGCCTTTCCTAGTTCACAACACAATAACATATAGTACATATTAACCGTAACAACAACTTATCGACAATACCAATATCCTGTGAAATTTGTATAATTATATAATTTATTTTTTACTGGAAGTTTGTGTCCCCTACAATAAAATACAAAAATATGCTGGAACGAATGCCAAAAAAGTTTTATTGTTATTCATAATATAGAACAGAGCGTAATTATAAAAAAATAACTACATCATATTAAAATTTTGATGGTATGCAATTATCGAAAAAAGGAAGCAAGAATTAATCACGTTAACATATATTTATTAAAAGTATTACAATGGAATTTCAATTGTTCCGCAATATAAGCGGCATTTCGTTTTTATATCCCTAATGAAAACAACTGTACTTGAAATTATCCTCTATTCTATGTGCAAATTTTTAAGATTGGTGTCATGGTTTAACACTCAATGATGCGTGGTTTTTGTATATTGAACCAATTAAGTAACGCAGTGGATATATTCTCGACAACGTCAAACAGCATATGAAGAATGTTCCTTAATATTCTACATATAATATAAATAAAAAATGATCAAATCCACATTATGTAACATGAGAAATCCGTACAATGTGGAAAAAACTGAATTTTAACACAGAGAAATTCAAATGGAATAACATTTTTACATGATATATACAAGCTGGTCACACGTTTCCAGTCCATTCTAAGTCTCCATTAGTATCTCCATTGCGGAAGGGTGAGGAGGTCCCCTAGATTGACGGGAGAGTGCTATAGTCTCTAACCGATTCTGCGAGGCGTGAGCTGGAATCATCCACGGCCCAATTGTTACTTCTAAATTAATCATCGATGTAATTAAAACAGCATATTGTGTTAATATTAAATTATTAGACAATCAACCCGTATCATGAATGGTTTAAGAGTTTTTTCTAACATTTCAAAACAGTTATGCTATAGTATGTATGCTCAAAAACTAATAAAAGTTCATAAAAATATCGTGTTACTACTCTTATAAACACATTTTATATCAATTTATCAACTAAAAAACCGCATTAAACACAACAATACAACCTCGATACACCAACTGAGAGTTGAATATCAAAATTTAAAACTTTTCACTCGCGACTATTATTTATTGAACACTGCATCAGGACGTGAATGAAAATAAACGATTTCAACATAACAATTTAATTTAATCATTAGAGCGCGCACCTTTTTATAAAGTGAATATAATGTGACATCTGTTATTAGAAATAAGAACTATCTTAATTGTTATCCATAATAATGCGCTATTCTGGTGATATCTGTTTTAATATTTTAAATTTTCTTTTCACTTAGGACTATCTTTAGAGCGTTCCAGATAGATTTGGGTAGTTATAATTAAAATGTTTAATTATTTAACCTCAACACTTTCTATCAAGTTAGGTATTCCCTTACGGTAGACAATGAGTGTCACATTTTCTTTGGATAACTGAAATACGTGAGTATTGATTTATTGTGTGCAGATATTGCACTGGAACAAGTACAGTTAGTTTCGGTGCTAGTGAGGAGTTCCTGGAAAGACTGTAAACAGTGCAAAAAATTGTATCTAGTTATTTATTAGTCAAAGAAATGCAACCATATCTTAGAATAGCTTATCAGACGAAGATACTCGTATCTGGACATTCTGTCAACCCTCTTTGGGGTGTTAAACAATTCAATCCTGTCAGTAGGTGCATGGAAAATTCAGTTTTCTTTCAAACATACGCTATCTCTCCGATCTAGTGACGGCAAGATTCATAGTATTTTAACGCATCATACATAATTCTATACATCATCTTTTGCAATTTGATCTTCCTAACTCAACCAATTGTGCTTCATTCTTTTAAATTTTAAAGAAATTACTATAAAACATTCTAGTTCCGAAAATATCATTCATCCCTTACTCCTATATTCATCCTAATCTCTACTTTCTTCGAAATTTATCTTTTGTTTTAATTTCCTTTACTTTTAATGAAATGTTATATTAATTATAGTTTAAGACACCATCATGTCATTAATCTTCTTCTTGTTCATGTACAATCCCCCTGGCGTAGGCGATCACTATTAATAAAAAATATATGTCTTTGACAGCACGGAACAATTCCTCAACTGCCTGGATGTTTGTCCGTTGACGAATGTTGCGTAGTCAAAACAGGCACCTTCTACATATTTCGTATTCCCCCTCAATTTTACGCACATTAATTTCCAAAGTGGTATTTTTCTCATGTCAATACGTAATAGAAAGGCAATATTTAGCCATTGTATGGGGTTTAAGATATTTTGTTCTACACCTGCTCGATGCAGCATCTCGATATTTGAGATACGATGAAACCAAGAAATTTTGAGCATTCTCCGATGAATCCACATTTTGAATACTTCTTATTTATATAGCACTCTGGTCTTCATGGTCCATATTTCAACACAATAAAGTAAAATATCCCATACATTACACATTACCGTTAATGTTGAAACTGAATCTGCTTGGATAGAATAAATTGCTTCGATGCAATAAATCCTCAACATGCATTAACATGAAAGTTTTAAAATAAATGAAAAAAGTCTCGAGAGATCTAATCAGAAATTTTGTTGACAAATATGTTAAAAATGTAAAGGAATCAATAGTTTCAAACAGCTGGTCTCATTTCCTAATTCATGACAATATTTCCTTATTCCTTGAAAAAATTGAAAAAAGTGATGCTCAAAAAAGACGATATTTTTAAAGCCACTAGAGCAAACGTGACAAACCCAAAAGCGATTTGATCAAATCTCAAATGTCACACGGCTAACTTTTGGAGATTTTAATGTGATATTATTTTCAAAACGAAAATAGTGCACGAAATCCAATTATTATATTGATATTAATTGCGATTTATATTTCTTATTTCTTAATTTTACAGAATTACACTTTTGCATACTTCAAAACAAATTTCAATATTTAGCTTCCATTACGCTTCAGAAATAAGTTAAAAAACTTTAAAGGAATATTACTCCGTAACGTCTTTTCAAAAGATCTCCTTCAAGAGGCTAATTAAAAGTTTTTCAATTCAAATACATTTGTAAGGGATTAAAATTGTTTTATTTCTTCGTAGTTAAAAGAAAATCAATTAATTAGGTTGTTTCTCACCTTTTCACTGCTTTAACTTTTACTTCCAAAAGTTTTTTTTACTTATTTTTCTATGGAGAGTGCTGTTATATATTGGTGTTAACATAAGTTGTGTCCGTTTTTTTCCAAATGAAGAGAATAAGAGGACACAACAAAAAAAAATTACAACAAATTAGTCAATAATGTATTCTCCTTCATTATTTTATTGTTCAACAAATGAGTCAATAATGTATTCTCCTTCATTATTTACAACTTCTTGCCAACGTTATACAAGTTTTTCAATGCCTGTGCGATAAAAACCACCCGGTCTTGACTCGAGGAATTCGTCCAACCATGTCCGCAATTCGACGTCATTATTGAAGGAAAAACCATCGACGAGTTGTTCTTTCATTCGTAGCATCTTCACCGTACACTTCGCAAATATCGCGAGCAGCTTTGGCAGCTTTATTCCCTCGATTGAACGCGAACAGAAGGAGGTGTCGAAAATGCTCACTTTCGTCTACTTGACATTCCATTTGAAGGCTTGTAATCAAATAAAATAATATATGTAACGTAAAAGCAAACACAATATCTTGTAGAACAGAAAATTTTCTTTCAAATGACGTATAACCTTTACCATTTTGTTTTACTTTTGGTGCTCATTTTTAAATTTGGAAATAAAATGGACCCAACTTATGTTAACGCCTAATATAATGCTATATTTTTTCAAAGTTTGAGGAAATGGACACCGCCGACTGTGGGATGCCACCTAACATCTACATGGGCAGATCAAAATAGTACCACCTAGGATGTAGAATTGTAGCAGAAAACTCTGAATTGCCCGAACTGCCTTGTGAGCTACTTGGAAGAAGACTCGAAGAGAGGAATCAATCCCCAACGCCATCACAGTTACCAACTAACGCCTCCATTTTCGGATAACTAAGAATCACCGAAAAATTGTCGACAATATGCCTTGGGCGAGTCCTCTGATTCTTTGGGCACATTGTTCGTGGCCAAGAAGAAAGTTTGGAGAGGTTAGTGGTTGCTTGAATCGTGGAAGGACGACGCAAAGAGGAAGAAATTCAACGTGTTAAACTGACCAAGTGAGAGATGCTAGTGCACTACCGTTAACAACTGTCTTTTAAGCCACGGAGTGCAGGGATGGATGGATAGGGGTCGTCAGAAGCTATAATGGGAGTCACGAGACTCAGTCATAAGATAATGACAGGATGATGATAGAAAAAAACAAACATATATTTGACATGGATTTGATAAAAAGGCTTCTTCGATTTTGAGATGTCAAAATGCTGAAAGATAGAAGTGGTAAATGGCAATTACAAAACATAGTCTCATTAGTGAGTAGATTTATTCTTTAACACATTGAAATATGATGCAATTTTTAGCATAGATTTACAAAAAAATACATCGTAACATTCTTAGTGTAATGTTTTTATCTCAATGTAAGTCTTACTAAAGTGTATTATAACCCAACATAATTTCATGTTTAAATAAAAAAAAAATAATAGAAATAATAAAAAGAAAAATTATTTAAGTAACACTGTTTAGAGAGGAGACTCGATGGCTCTCTTAGTCGGCATTCGAACCCACTAATATTTACATTTAAAAATTTATTACTATATAAATATTTATAAGTTGAATGTAAGAATAGGAAGGTAGTAAATTCGGTCATTAGATGTTGTACATCTTCGCGTCAGTATACGTTTATAAAAAAAATATTTGATGAGGAAACCGCAGAAAATAACAAACTACAGAGAAACAACGACGATCTCCTTGACCTAGTTGGTAAGACGCATATCTCACAACCGGGGGATTGAGAGTTCGATTCCCGTTGGAATCCAGATTTTCATACGGCAATAAGCCCGCAAGGTTATACTGTATACAGTGTATGTGTTTATAAAACACAATACACATCTTTGTAGGTCTTCCTACGTGTGATAGTAACATATTCGGCTTTAGGTGGAGTGTAGTGTTAATATAAAATCATACATTTTGATGTGAATTTGTAAAAAGGGTTATCTTCGAGCGATTCGAAAAGCTGCACACGGCACTCATGTCTAATACTTAGAGGTAAACAATTCCACGACACAGGACCAGCAACGACAAAAGCCCTGTAATAATACTACACCCTATTGGATTTATTCGGAAGAATAATTTTATTTGATAAAGACGAGATTGATCTCAAAGTTCTGCATTTCTCCAAAATAGAAATGTTATCCCTAAACAAAAAGACAAATAAAAATCTAGTTTATAAATGTTTCCGTCAAACATATAATCAAACATAACAATGGATTAACAAGAAAATCTATAAACGCAAATATTGTTAATGTGTTCGGCAGCAAATAAAATCGGAAATGTTGAAAGCAGACTGACAAGTAAAACTATAAAACCAATATTTAGAAATGTTGACAACCGATTCGGAAGAAAATCTATCAGTCATCGTTTTTAATGTTCAGTTCCGCAGATAGAAGCAAAAATATTGATGACAGACTAACAAGCAAACGTACCAAAACCAAAAATTTATGATACGTTAAGAAGGTAAAATTATTATTTAGTCTGATTGGTTAGGAACAATTTATTTACATCTTTTTCTCTTTATTGCTTCTTTTGTGGAAGACCTGGACACTTGGTTAATGGGACGAAAGAGTTTTCGATACCTTAGAGGGAAATATGCTACGTGGAATAAATGACCTACTTAATGACGATAGTGCTTATAGATACAATCATAGCGAATAACTGTACATTGTGTATAGTGGAATTAGTGTAGAAAAAAATCTAAACTGCGCTGGCTTGGGTACTTATTTCACATTGGAGAAGGGATGCTGCTGAACAAGATAGATGGCAGAGAATCCTGCAGTCAAGAGCCATCATTGGTCGCCAATGGAGCGGATGGTGATGATGGCTTCTTTTCGTTAGTACTTTGCAATATAATTTTATATCTTCGAGTGTAATATTACCGATTAAAATATACTGACTTGACTCACAACTGAGTTTGTTTAAATAAGTGTCTATGTGTGAAAGAAGGCGGAACGAAGACAGCAAAAATGAATAAAATTGATGTTTTAAGTAAAACATATTTAGGAGTTTTGAGATGGTTTGAACATATGGAGAGAATGAATAACTGAGCGAGTATAAAAATCATAATCATGAACATATGGAGAGAATGAATAACTGAGCGAGTATAAAAATCATAATCATGAACATATGGAGAGAATGAATAACTGAGCGAGTATAAAAATCATAATCATGAACATATGGAGAGAATGAATAACTGAGCGAGTATAAAAATCATAATCATGAACATATGGAGAGAATGAATAACTGAGCGAGTATAAAAATCAGAAGTGTAAGGTGTGCATGGAAGCGATATATCAGGAAAAGCGTGGCTGGATCAAATGGATCAGATTTAGGAAGAAGGTAAAGAGAAAAGAATGACAATATTGTATATGCTAAGATGTGTAAATATTGAAGAGGTAAAAATGGAGTATTTGATTTTTTTTTGTCAAGATCTCAACATTTCTAAACGTCGTTCATATTTAACTTGCTCTTTAAAAATAAATAAGAAAACGATTTCATCAAATTATTAAATAATGCCCATTTAGCGTCCAATTCTGATTTTTTATCAGAGAAAAGACTAACTTTGATCTATGTAAATTTTTCATCATTTAAAAAACGTGAAAAGATCTGTTCAATTTCCAATTCAAAAAGTATTTCAATATAATGTAAAACAGTTGCGTAACGAATGGTGAATTTATTATTTTATGTCCTCGAATGTCCTAATATTTATTATTTGAGATGTGTGACAGAATACGGAATGAAGTGATAAGGTGAACTTAAGGCTGATGCGTTGAATCATATGAAGAAAAGCACTCTGATATGGTTTGGACATGTGTAACGACTGTATGAAGAAAGAATAACAAAATAAATATAGCGTGCAAATGTGAGTGGAAGGTGTGGTAGAAAAATATCAAAGAAAGTATGGTTGGATCAAGTGTACAATATTTTGAAAGAAGGAAAAGAAATTGTTGAAACTGTATGAGAAGGTATATGGATGTGGAAGAGGCGAAATATATGTGTCGAAATAGGAAAGTACTGCACTATGTCCTCACTTCCTAAATTAACTACTTATATGGTTAAAATGTGGATCAGATTTAGATGATTTATTAAAATTTGCTAAAATGATAGACTAATAAGAACCGAATTAATGTTGTAGAAATGTGTGCACTGAGAAGAATACATAGGGTGATAATGTATGACAGTGTATGGAATGAAATTATTAGGGATAAGTTTGAACTTAAATCTGACGTGTTGAGTAAGTTGAAGAAGAGCACAACTCGTACAATTTTTCTTACTATTTACATTTTCTTCTTTCAAAATGTCTTTCAGTTAATCTAAAATCTGCGCATTCTTAGGTATTCTTCTATAAAGCCTTCCACTCATAATAACACTTTTTTTAAGTCTTTCTCGATTAATTCGTTCTACATACCCAAACAATCTCAAAATGCTTTTTATCTTATTCTATACCTTAAGTTCATATTCTGCAAATTATCCCGTATCACTTCATTCCGTATTCCGCCGTACATTTTCACCCCTTATATTTTTGTCAGTACACGCTTTCCTACATTCTATTCACTTTTCACTTCCATACATCAAAGTTAATGCAAAAGTACTGTTGAGAATTATCACCTTAGCAGACTTTTATGTTGTTCGGTTCGAGTTTGTTTACTTTAGTGTCCAATATCCCTCGCAACTTTTCCATAATCTGAGAAAACACTAAGTTCTTGACATAATATATATTAGAAATATATGACATGAGTTCCAAATAAGACCCCACTTAAAAAAAGATAGACAACAGTTATGCCACTGTTGTTGAGAATCTTTCAATATCTGTCCTCTCATGTAATCATCCCCCTTTGCATTTTTTTTCAAATATCATTATTTATCCCTTTGAAGTCTTTATTTCAGGGGATTTTCAATTTCTTTCCATTTCAATAATTATATTTGTTCTATATATTATCTGTATTTCAAATATTACTTGAACCAGTATTATGTTTCTCACCAGACATAATTTAAGAAAACACACGTTTCACATACATACTCGTATATACATACATACCATCATGCCATTTTCCTGTCGGGGTAGGCAGATATGTTAGAACACCAGACTTTTCCATCTCGACGCACATCCTTAGCCTCATCCACATCCAAATATACACCTTCTAATACTAATTCTTCGATTTTTCTGACTTTCTACGTTTCATTATTTCAGAATATCATTGATTGATCGAACTATACTTTCCTTGGTTTTCCTCTCGTACGCCTTCCACTCACCTTAGCGCATTCGTTTCACATGCCCAAACTAGCTAAGCATACTCTTCTTTATCCTACTTGACACATTAGCCTACAATCGATATTCATGAACTCTTACACATTTTTACATTTAGTGTATAGTTCTGCTTCACATTTGCAGATTTGTCATTGGCTCAACCAATTATTTTTTTTAAATAATAATCAATTGAACATTTAATATTTGTATAAAGAGGGTACCTAACAAGATATTTTTAAATAAGTTATCTTTTCTGACTTTAAAGGGGGCAAAATTTTTATTGAACGTGATAAACAGGGGAGCAATTTAAAGATGAAAATTCAAGATAGTTAAACACTTTTGAAATAAACATATTCGTCAAAAAATAATCGAAAAAATATAGGAAAAAATTTAAACAACTCTTCAAAATTACCCTTCACAACCTTTTTCTTAAAAAAAAAAAAACAATAGCAAAAAAGTTTGTTTTTTCTGTTTCCTTTTTAGCAAATATTTTGTAGATTTCGTAACATTAACATGAGATGGCGAAATGTAAAATTTATACCCCGACTCGAAAACTCGCCAAAGAATATTAAAATGTCAAGAATAAAACTAGAGCTCACGGTTTGGTGACACTAAAATATAAAATTGAGGAAATAAAATAAAAATTGTAAAAAGAATAAATTATAATTTGAAGTGATGCGCCCGCCCGCTTTCATCAAATGAAAAAAACTGATTCTACTTCCACGATTTCCGGTCATTGTCTTGTCCGCAATTTCACCAGTTTAATTTTCTGGTACATATTATATTACGTGTAATTTAATGAAAAAAACATTTTTTTAATAATATTTCAAAATGTAATCAAAACAACGATTTTTTACTGCCCCTGTTAATCCGTAACACTCAAGTCTACTGTACAGTCAACTGTACTTTTCATTAAAAAAACATATAAATATTAATATGCATACAAACCATCACGCCATTTCACTGTTGGGTTTAACAGAGAGGAAAGAGGCCAAATTTTCCGATAGTGACAAACTTCTTTCGCCTCCTCCACATCTTCTCTTACAATTATTTTTGTTTCTCTTACTTCTTAACTTTCCTTCTTTCTAAATTTCATTCACTTGGTCCACCCATACTTTTCTTTCTTGTATTATTGTTTATTCAGTATTTCGTCACCCGTCGTTTAACATGTCAATAACATCTCAACACGTCATTTTTCACCCTATATAACACATTAGTTTTAGCTCACATATATTCTCATCAATTATAGTTCTTAGTTTGTATACATCGTCCCATCTCATATTTTAGAATTTCCACTGCATTAACTCGGATTATTTCATTCATTTTCCATCTCCAAGTTTCACTCACGTACATTAATGTAAACACGTATACACTGTTGGGAACCATCTGTTTAGCGGATTTCGACATTGTTAGAATCATACTAAAATAATCTTAAATTTTATTTTTGAAAACATATTAAATTACTAATAAGCTAACAAACAGACAAAACAAACAAATATACCAAAAAATGTATAATTAATATAATGACGTTGAAAGATTTTGAATTTATTTGTCAAATGAAAATAGAGAACTTCTTCATAAATCTATTAAGTCAACACCCATTCCCTAAATAACTAAGTCTTTGCAATGGAGATCAATAGTGATATTATGTGTCGACATAAAAAAACCCCTTTCTTCAGTGGCTTTAATGGAAATGAGAAATTATTATTTAGAGCAGTGATTCCCAAGCGAGTCACTATCGCCCTTCTGGGGGAGGATTTTACTTTTAATGAGGCGTTTAGGTGAACACAATTATTAGGAGAGCGATAGAGTTTTCGAAGGGGTCATTGTAGTATTTATTCAATATTCCAATTTAAAAAATAAAAATCTGACGAACCATATATGTTAATGTAGCTCACTTTTAAACTTCACTCATCTCATTACTGCAAAAAATATATACAATTAAAAATAGGAAATCTGTAGTTTTTAGTTATATTGATGTCATTGTATAAACGAGTATATTGAACAAAATTTTGTAAATGAAAAACAAGAAACAATATTTATGGTTTCATAACTTAATGTTTACGTTTTCCTCGTGGAAATAATTAAAAATATCTAATATAGGGGGGCTATGACTTACCTTTAGATGCTCAAAGGGGGTTGATCAAAAAAAAGTTGGCAAACTCGGCTTTAGAACTCCTTAGAAATACTCGTAGCTTAATCGTTTTGCCCACAACGAAATTGCATTATCATTTAAAAAAACTCAATTTATCAACCTTTGAATTACATATATAAATATTTTTAATGCAATTTTCCTGTAGCAATATGTAGATATGATCAAGTCAAACTTATCAACTTCTTTCATCTTCTGTCCATCTATACATCTACTCGCACAGTATTTTTAGTTTCCCTATATCAAATTTTATTGATTTGGTCCTACCATACATTTTACAATCAAGTTCGTATTATACATTTGTTTTATCAACCTTCCATCACTCATTGGGTTGATATGTCCAAACAACGTAAGAATATTCTAATTTATCATTTTAAATCAACTGTACAGTATTGATGACATGCGTTGTCTATTTTCGTGAGACGTTTTTCTTTACTTGGGTTTCGTGTTTGATTCTTGATGGAGCCAATATGTTCGATAATTTTCAACTGATCGTAAAATGCAATATATTCGTATTTTAAACTACAAACCCACCGTCCAGCATGGCGCCGGGAAGCAATAAAGTATTGTAATAAAAATGTTCCACTTACTACGCGACTTATTAATGCAAACTCATGTATTGGAAAGAACATAATTCCTTAAATTACACTTCTAGTGTACTATGAACAACAATAAATGTATAAAACTTATGAATATACTGGGGAATCATTTCAAGAAGTCAATAGTTTGATACCAGATTTCATTTGTAAATTGTTATTCTTATTTTAAGTAATTTCAAGTATTTCTCTTAAAAGTTACGTGATGGAACATTTTCAAGTTCATATTCGTCAGCACACAAAAATTGACCTAAAATGACCGTTTTCATCCTGGTGACAAAAATCTTGTTAACTAGTGTTATTGATAGTGTCTGGTAAACTGCGGTAGCTTTACCAATAAATCTGAAGATTAATTAAAATTTACGAGCCTATTCTAGTGTTTCTTTATCCAAAAGCACGAATAATGGGGTATCGAATTCAATGAAGGCAAAAGGGTGCGAAACATTCAGGTAGTGGATCGGAGCAGGGTTGTTATTACGGTAAGAGTGTGTGTGCTTGGGTTTGAAGGAGGGATGACTTGAAGCAAAACATGTGTGAACTCTTGATTGTGGTTGGTTTTAGTGATTATGTGCGGAATATTGTGTGATGGACTTTTCGTTTGTCTGAAACAATGACGTACATACAGTAATAACATACAGACATACATTCGTATGCGAGAGAGTTGGCTCGCGTGATACATATTTGTAATCGAGTCTCCCTACTTGTTGACGAAAGTTTGCGACAGAGGAATCGTAAAAGTATTATTAATTCTCGGTTAATAACATCAACTTATTTTTTAATATTCACATGTCCTCAGTAAGATACAGGTAAAATCCTAGTTTACAGGGGATACAAAAGATGAGAGGCAACAAACCCAGAACCATATAAATTGAATATCGAATATAAATAAACGTCTATTACTTGTTGATTTTCATAAATAGTGTATTTAAACAAAACTTTATGATGTAAATAAATAGATACGTAAAATAAAACTATAAAGTCGAAGACAATGTTATCTCCTAGCCACACTCTTCAACATATTAACATAACCAATTAAGGTAAGTTATAGGGTACCATACGAATTAATTAATACATCTGTACTTAATTTACATTCTTTGACGACTTCATTCAATATCCAGCCAAAAAACTATATTGTTTATTATTCGCCTTTTTTTATACAAAATCACCACACAACTCAAGATAGAAGTATGGAGCGAAACACGCTAAAACTGACGAGACGTGACCGAATGCGAAATACATGGATAATAGGGCAAATCGGAGTGCAGGGCGTGACAGTAAAAAATAAAGAAACTTAATGGCGATAAGCAGGGCACATTCAAGAATAAAGGAACATTGATGAACATACGAGATTCTTCAAGAGTCCGAGAGAAGGTCAAAGATGCGTTGGAGAGACGACGTGATGAAGTTTTGTGGTCTATCGTGGTAGCAATGTGCTCAGAACAGAATGAAATGGTGAATACTGAAGGAGGCTTTCGCTCATGGAGCAGACAACGGCTGATGGTAATGGTAACAGTAAAAAAAATCGAATACAATAACCTAATGAAGGTCTTTGTTACGAACGTATTGTAGTCATGTTAACAAGTCCACTGATTTTTCATAGATTGGGAAAAGAAGGAGAAACAGAGGGTAAATTTTTAACAATGCGTTTGTAAAGTTAAACGGATTGAAATGTCCCAGCATCCGCACTAATCTTATTAGTTTCTTACCACTGCACACCCCGGATTCTCTTTTACACTTTCCTATTTTTGCCCAAATTCAACGAACCGGTTAATTCCGACTTGAAAACCAAATGCACACAAACGTGGAAATAGTGGAAAGTACATTGTTTGAGGATTTACATTGAAATAGTCTAAAGACCCAGTTTACCTTTGTAAAGATATTTTTTTCTGTTTAACACTCGTAAAAAAATAATCTTGTTAATATTGTGTCTATATGTTTGAGAGAATGCACATTTACGAGTTAAATTTTTTACAATGGTTATGTATTGCCACGCTTAAACTCCAAAACCCATCGGTGAACGGTTGGAAATGAAGGAGAAGACTCCTTTATATATTTATTGTGTTTATAATTGTATCAACTGATTATTTATTATGATTTTTTACTATAGTTTAAGTGCCCATGGGTGTGAGATGAAAAATATATGGTTGTCCTCGCGCCCGGTCTCATTCTCCTATTGGTGGAGGTGTATCTATGCTGAGAGGATGTTAAGACATGAGCAAAGACCTTTCGAGAGCTTCCATCTCAAATATATATTTTTTTCTATTGACTTAACATATACGTGTAATTTTAGGATACCATATATATTTACAATACATATCATTAAATATTGCTATTAATAAACTTATAATTTCTTTTTTTAAATTAAATAATTTTTCATTAGAATATTAAGATTATCACATAGACACTTTTTTATTTAAAATATTTTAAAATAAGATATTATTCTAAGGAGACCGAAAATTTGTCAATAGTTATTCCAGCAAAGTGGCATCCCCATGAATAATTAGGATAATGAAATAATTAATTTACAAATGATAGCGGTTATTTCGAAGGAAAAGAGTTTTGCTGCATTTAAATTTACAATAATTAATCTTAGATATGATAAATTCCTGTTACAAATATAAAGTTAAAATAGGCATAAAAGTTAAGCTTGAAACCCTATTTTGACAATTTAAATTCTTTTAGGTATGGCTTATTTTTTTATTATTGTACGATAACTCACGACAATATTCGTGGAGTAGGAGATTTCCGTTGACATTAATTATATTAAAATAATTCCATGCAAGTTTTCGCTTAAAACCTCATTGACATTGTTCTTGATGGCTAGAAGATATTGACACACATATGGATTGCACTGAATATAACGAATAATACAATACAACATATCCTTGTGAGAATGTATGTATTTTTTTCTTTCACTTTTAACATTGAAAAGAAATGCGAATCGCGTAGGTAGATTAAATGTGCCACCCGAAAATGTTTTTATGCGTAGCTTTTTACATTTAACAATTATTCGATCATGGTTGCATTTATAATTTGTGATTAATTGAATCGACAAACTTGATACGATTTATCATCCCACATCATTTTTATACCTTAACAATTTCGATATCTGATCAACGACGGCATTTTAAAGGGGCATTGATCGCATTCATCGAGTATAAGGATTAAAAATCACTGAAGTTCATCTTCTGTATTAGTAATAATATGGCATAGAATCACTGAAGTTCATCTTCTGTATTAGTAATAATATGGCATACAGAGAAGATAAAGTCTTAACCTGTCTGAGCTCGTTCATATTCTGTGCTGTCGGATGGAAGACTTGCGTCTTAACAACTGGCCACGACACAAACGAGTCATAGTTAGAATTTGGTTAGAGTGAGAACTAGACAATTGCCCACCCAGAATTGTGCTACAGCATCATCATTATCGTTTAACACTTTTGTTTTAGACAGTACAACCTACGGACTTATTGCAATGTGACAATCTCTTCCAGCCAAGCAAAAATATTCTAAAGAGACCCTAAGAGAAAACCAGACTGTTTTTTTTAAATCTAGGTTCTAACATTGATCGATTCCGCAATCCTTGTGCTGCAAGGCATGCATCTTACCAAGTAGGCTACAAAGGTTGTTAAAATAATATATTGATGGAAGCTGCCTCCACTTAGAGGCAATTTAAGAAAAAAATAATTATTTCGAATTAGGCAAATGTGTAAGACTCAAAGCAAAGATAATTTGCAGTAGATTTGACCAGCATACTAAATGAGAGCAAAAAGTTTTTTTTAATTGTTCCAGCAATTAGTAGATCCGCCATTGCATATTGCAGGCTTCAAGGGGAGAACAATACGAATATACCTTCTTATTATGCAGATTAATGAATGTTAATGCGGAACCTTTTTTTATAATGTAGTACGTCTGATGGGTTTATAGTTATGCAGCTATTTCTTCAATCTATCCACTTTCAGTTTTATGAGATGAGAATGTCAGATTTTATGAAAAAATGTTATTTAAGTATTATATGATTGACAAATTTTTAAAGACGAATGTTGGTAAGTTTTCTTCGGTTTTCGTACCAAATTTGTGTTTATGAACATAGGCAGATGTGAACAAATACTTAATGTAATGGCAGGAGCTACTATTTTCTTATCTTTTCACTCAACTTATATACAGTACCCGGCGCTAAGTAATACACATTGGGCTTAAGAAAGAGACTGTCGGCCATAATCGGCTAACTTCTACTTTGTAGAGCGTCATCTCTGTCATTCATACACGTGTTCCGTTTAGCTCTTTCTAGATACCGGACTGTTAGCGCATCGTGCGACAGAGACGACGCTCTACAAAGCCAAAGTTAGCGGATTATGGGTGACAGTCTCTTTCTTAAGCCCTATATGTATTATTTACCACTGGGTACTGTACATTTATTTTGTAATGTTCAGTTTTTTTTTATTAAAGCATGACAAGAAATTTTACAATTACATAATTTATAAAAAAATTACAGATTTTCATAGTTAAATTTAAAGTGGACAGAATTTATATGAAACTGAGCTTGCTGCCTTTTATTTTCCTGTTCCCAGTAAACAAGGTTTTTGCCTGTCTTGCTGTGGATATCATTGTAATATATCAATAATTTCAATCACTCAAAAATAGTGGGTTCAAGTCCCGAGTAAGGGCGCCCTTGATGAGAGTTTGCTCTCTAATTGGGGCTATATAACTTATCCTCTTATTCTTATTATTATTATAAGTACTCGTACTTAAGGAATGGTATCCTAAAGTGACAAATAAAAATTAGATTTAAAGAGTATTTTGGGTAATATTATATATTTGTTTTTTTTTCTTTAACACCATTAAAGATACTGCACTGATACGGAGGTTCGATAGTTGTAAAAATAGATAAAATATGTTAGGAGGTTTAATATCAAAATAAAGAAAAAATCAACTTAACTCATAGATATAAGTTGAAAATTTTCAAGAAATATGAAAAGGAATTGTTATTGTTAAGCATGCGAAATAGGGATGTCAGAAGATGACGTTTCCTAGGAAACAGTCTTTACAACATGATACATTATTTCATCACGCCGTTTCTCCTCATCTACATCCCAACACCCTCTCTACAGTTCAAACCGGTTTTTCTTGCTTTTTACTTTTATTTGTTTTAAAATATTATTCACATGATATAAACACACTTTCATTGGTCTTCCTTTAGTACGCCTTCCACTCACATTCGCACTGTATATATTTATTTGTTAAATAAGAAATGGTAAACTAAAATCATAAAATTCCACAATAAAAGATAATTTTTTTCCTTCTTGAGGTGTCGTCTCCTAGTGTATGTTTGCAACCAAACTGATCATCTTTATCTTGTTTACTGCAGCCTGGAACAACTCAGTAGAAATGCAATTAAACCTTTCCTATTAGTGATTACGGTAAGATATACGGCTTCTTCCTTTGCCTGATCATATTTGTTATATCTATCGTTATGATACGGAAATACTGCAACTTACAAATCTTTACAGTTTTTCACATTTGTAACATGATCAGTACAGGAAATCTTGAGAATGCGTCTATAGATCCACATCTCAGAAGTGTCTGGTCCAGTGTCCACGCGCCCATTCCACACAAGAGAGTTAAGAAAATTTTGTTGTGAACTATAGGTAAGCTCATTATTATTCCAGGCTCAGGTTTTGATTTGTAAAAAAGAGGTTTCATTTTCACAAAACTGCTTTCTCTATTCTCATTTTTATTTCCCGAGATAAATCCTATTTTTCGTTTATCAATGTACCTAAATATTTATATTGATTGACATGTTTGACAGGTAGTAATAAAATAACTTAATACATTTGAAATTTTTCGAGTCACGTATAAATATATAAAGTCCCTTTTTTATACATTTACGAAAGAGCTGTACTTATTTATTATGAAGTAATTGTTAGTTCCTTCGTATATGGTACAGTAAACCATGAGAAGTTTATTTTCCAAAAAAAAATTTAAACCTCATTTTATACCGTTTTCCTATATCGTCGGGGTTTTTTTTCACAAATCGTTAAGTACGAAATTTTCAAAAAAATAATATTATCAAATGACCAATTTGCATGTTGGCAAAAAAAATTTATCGATATTTCAACACTTCAGAAATCGATCAAAATTAAATCAGCTTTTCCCCTTTGCCCGGTTTTTTTTTAAGAATTCTGATTTTGTATACTAGTTTAAAATAATTGAATTGTTCGGTATGACGTTTCCTCTATCATTTTTCCTTGTGGTCTTACATCTCTCTAAATTCATATCTTAAAAATCTTTAAGATCTGACACTGTAATGCACATTGATGATATGATGCCAAAGTCTCTATTATAAACCAGTTCATGCATATTTTCATTATCTAGGGTATTGTTCATGTTAGAAATTAGGGGGCGATCGGTTAAGGGTTGAATTAATTGTAAACAATAATATTTACAAGATGCCAGTAATGTGTTATTTTTTGGAAGAGGTATTAATCATGCAAAAACCTGGAACTGGAACTCAACGCAAATCTAAATTATCACTTTAAAACACAGAATCTGGATACAACGTATTTATTAAAATACTATTTTCATGCAATAAAAAATATGTAAGAGCCCCATATAATTGCTTTATATCGTAAGGATTTTTTGAACTTTTGAATCGAAAAATCTCAGATACAAAAAAAGCTGGTTACCTATTCATGTTGGAATTATACATTTTCACAATAAGGCGAAATTAAAATTGAACAATAACGTTCGACGAAATGAAAACATAATTATAACCAACCTCAAAACTTAAAAAAATAATTCTTTCTTTAAGACACTGAATATTCGTTAGAAAATATAATGGTTAAAAAAATTGGTATCCTTTATTTATGGAGGTTTTAAAGTTACCTTCCTGATCCAGACGCTAGATATCTTTAGCGTTCCAGATCTGAAAATCTTAAGGATCGAGTGTCACTCAGCGCATCCTTGGTACTCGATGGAATGTTAGTCCTGAAACTGAAAGTTTTCTGCTTCGAGACCGGATGTATGGATTTCCTTTCATGAAGATTTTGCCTTTCGAGGACCCTACACCGTTATTTGCCTCTATGTCACAATATGAGTCTGTATTTTTCATAAAAGAAATCTTACAAAGAGTTACAATATTCTGATGATATTTTTAAGCCTTCTTTGAAAAAGATTTTAGAAATAAAAAAATTTCAGAGCTTGTTTGTCGGATATTTTTTTTTGTATGGTAATATTTTAATACTTTATTTGAGTTTATTTAACAGAAAATAACAAATTTTGCTTTTATTTATTTAGACACATTTTTTCCTTTTTTTTTATAAAGAATATGTTATATATGACCGAAATCATAGGTTTCCTTATACCCTCGAATACTAGGCGCAAAAAGTGCCTGTGTCGTTCGAAGGCAGTAGCACAGCGCGGGGTTCGAACCAAAGACCTTCCGCACGGAAGTCCATTGCATTATCGCACAGACATGCACCTCACTTAATTACGAATAATACAAATGGAAAGTTTATTGCCTTAAGGCAATGTTTTCTAACAAATCAGACAAGAGTTACACAAATTCGTGCCCATTGGTGCAAAATCCATGATAAATAAGTCAAATAATTTAGTTAATAATTGAATTCTACGAATACCTTTTACAATAAATGTTTTGATGTCTTACATCATTTAAATCCTAGCTTTTATATCTTACCTTCAGGCTTATTCCACTTAAATATTGTATATTAAGTGGCACTCATTAGCGTATCAAGAATTTTAATTTCATAAATTCAGATTCAAACCGTTCACGAGTTGAGATTGTATTCTGTTACATTTTTGCTGTCAACAACAGAACTTGGCGGGTTAATTACCATACGACAATCCCTTCCAAACAAGCAAAAATATGTTGAAGAGGTCGGAAGAGAAAATTATTTTAATAATTAAACACCAATTGTGGTCGTCATATTATGAAAATTATTCACCAAATCCCTTTTTTCATTAAAATATTCAAAACAAAATCTTCTTCAATCTGGCTGCCTAACGATTAACATTTACACAAATCAAGCAGGTTCCAGGTTTAATTCTTAACGTATTAACTTCTGGACTGATTTTACTGTTAGATCGTTTAACTTCTGAATTGATCTCTCTAGGTTATATGCTACGTATCATAGATTCTTTTAGTGCTATTAAGTAGCATAGATTTTTATAGTGCTTTGGAGCTTTTATTCGCTTGCCGTTTGATTTTTGTCAAGACTGAGTACCTGTTGAAATGCAACAGATTGCCCACCATAAATCAATACACGCACAGTGTCTTCCACCTATAGGATGATTGACAATCATACTTACAAATAATCTTTTATTTGGTTTTGTTAATTAATTTTATTTATTTAGCATAAAGCAGATGAACAAATTGGAAGTGTTACAAGATATACGTAATGAGGTATACTTACATCCACCCCTCGATTTAAGCGTAAAATACGTTATAAGCAAATTCGAGTTATTTTTAATTTCGCACATTAAGGCGAGAAACTTATGTTATATGGTATTATATAATTGGTAGATACTTTCCATTATAACGAAATCCGCTTAAAGAGGTACATAAAACATACAAATGTTGAATAAATGTATCAAAAACGCGTAAAACGATTCTACCAATAAATAAAAATCAAACAAAGGTACAAATAAATATTTTTATTTGTTGGTATTATTTTTCAATAGAACGGGTACTAAATAGTTGACGTGATAATACAATTATATTATATAAAATGATATGCCTTCAACGAGTCTTCCGATTGGTCTATGTGCAAGGACAATTTGGAGAGGTTTGTGGTAACTGGAGGCGTAGGAGGACGACCCACAAGAGGAAGAATCCCAATGCGTTAGACCAGGGGTTCCCAACCTTTTTGTACTCTAGAGCACATTCTAAAATATCGGTAGGGTGGCGGGCACCACCTTTTTTTAACCGACAAACTCCTTCCATAACTTCTCATTTTCCCATAATTTATTTTCTTATATTCATAATTTATTAATACATAATAAACAAAAATGTTTCAAAATAATAAAATTATTATTCGAATTGCATACACACAGAGAAATGTATTTACAAAACGTAAACAAAGTAAACATAAAACACAAATACTAAGAAAACATTTTATAAAAAAATATAATATCAATATGTCAATGTGATCTTTGGCATTGCATATCATTGGCCAGTGCCTCATACTCATAATAAGGAGAGTATGACGACAGCAGATAATCCTGTTAGCAAACAATCATAAAGATGCTCATCGGTGAGTCGAGATCTACTATATATCTTGATTTTATTAAGTTCATGTTTGAAAACAATGATTCGCATAAATATGTCGAACCGAAAAATGATTCAATTTTATATTCCGCTTTTTTCAAAAATGGGAACTTTTCTCTGTCCACTGTATTCCAAAAGTCCTCTGATATTAAGGATTTTAGCAAAATATCATTCTTAAGGTCCAAAATTTCTAAATCTAGTTCTTCTGTATTACCTTGAACAAAATCTGCAATACATGCGGCCATTTCCATTACATTTATTTGGCAAGTAAAAGGATTGATACAGAAGGAAACAATTGGCTCGATATGTGTAAACTGCAAAAATCTCTCTTCAAACTGTTTTTTTAACACTTGAAGATGCTTAATAAATAATGACCCGTTTAACTCATTGTTACCTAGCATTTTCTTCATATGTGGGAAATGCACGAGAGAATTGATCTGCAGATGTGATATCAACAAATCCAATTTAGCTTTAAATGACTTTACATAGCTTATCATTTCAGCTATGTTTTTGTCTTTCCCCTGCAACTCCAAATTTAAAGAATTCAATTTTTCCATGATGTCTGTGAGAAATCCCAAATCAATCAGCCAGCGAGAGTCAGCTAGTTCATCATCATTTTCCTTTTTATCGTTTATAAATGTTTTTATTTCTTCAATTAAACTCACAAATCTTGTAAGAACCTTTCCTTTACTGAGCCAACGTACTTCAGTATGCAGAATAAAATCATGTTCTTTATCTTCAGTATCTTCTAACAGGGCCTTGAAAAGTGGGTGTTGCAAAGGAGCTGCTCGAATAGAATTGATTATTTTTGTAACTATTTTCATAACGTGTTCAAATGGCAATATTTTACAACACAGAGCTTCCTGGTGGATAATACAGTGGTAGGACATAAAGTTTGAAAATGATTCATCCTTCTTGCAGAGGGCAATAAATCCTTTGTTTTTACTTACCATTGCTGGTGCCCCATCGGTGGTTATCGCAGACAGCTTATGCAAAGGCATATTTATTGACTTGGCGTATGTTCTGAATGTATTATAAATATCCTCACCCCTTGTCTGTCCTTTCATAGGTAATATTTGTAACATATCCTCTTTTACTGTGAAGTTACTAAATACCCTTCTCACCATAACTGCTAACTGTGCGGTGTCTGATATATCTGTTGACTCGTCAAATTGTAGCGAGAACCAGTCACATATTTCCAAGTCAGTATTTAACTGAGTTTGTATGTCTGTTGAAATTGCATGTATTCTTCTTGTGACGGTGTTATTTGACAACTGTAAGTCTTGTATTGCTGAGACAATCTCACGTTTGTTAGAAAATCTATCAAACAAACAATCGGCACCAGTCAAAAATAGTTATTTAAACAACTCACCATCAATGAAAGGTTTCTTCTTTTTTGCGAGCATGTGAGAAATTTTGAAAGAAGCAATGGTGGCCTTTTTAGAATTTTCCACATGTCTAGTGAAAACAGTCTGTTGTGCAGTTAGATTCGATTTT
>OX463853.1:29372816-29470316 GCA_949825065.1 Odontocerum albicorne | reverse complement strand
CTGTACTTAAAATTCAATTCTCGTATTATTTCTTTGACGACAACCATCGTATGGGTTTTGGCCTATTTATACTATGATGCTGGTTGAAAAAATGTACTCAAAGAATATAGAAAAATATTTGAGGATTTATGTTTATAAGTTGAAAATCGTGGCTGTTGAAAAGATTTAGTTTATGAGTAATTATTTGAATAATTAAAAATTCAGTATTTATTAAGGTATGTCTATGATTGATACTTCAAATTCAAGAATCAGACGTAAAATCTTTAGAAATTATCGCAAATGCTCTAATTGATGGACGTTCCGGTATATGCACGAATCTAGTATATACACTGGTCTATGCACGAAGAATTAGTTCTAGTCTATGATAACGTGAAATCGCAAACATCACGAATCATTTGTTTTGATATTTGAGCGTTGCCAGTTTTGAACCATAAACTTCATTTTTGATTTCTCCATAAAAAAGTACATTGGCGTGAGGTCTGGGAAGCGCGAAAGGTATTCAATACTATCTACACATTTAATTCATTTGCTCGGCAAATTTTCATTAAAATGGTCCCTCATATCATGGTGGTAGTGAGGAGGCATACCATCTTACTGGAAAGAAAAGCCATCCTTATCCCTTACATCTTCACGAATGTGTTGTATGACAAATTCCTGAAACAAGATCAAGTAAACAGCATGGTATAAAATTGTGTATACATTAATTTGAGAACTTTATTTTGGTGAACAATGAAAGATCAAAATAAGTTTAAGAATTTCGCTATTAGAAGGGCATGCTTTCGAGAGATGTTAAGATATAATAGATATTAAATGGTGTGTTGTATTGCATAACACTTTCGTTGTATACAATACAACCTAGCGAGATTATTGCCCTGTGGCAACCTCTTCCAACCTAACAGAAATATGTTAATATCGCTTGAAGTGAAAATCAGACAGGAATCCTTTTTTAAATAAATCTGGGTTTCAGCGGGATTTGAACCCGATACCTCCGGATTGAGAGACAAGCTTCTTACCAACTAGGCCACGGAGGTGGTGTTGCAGCAAGTAACAAAATAAATGGCGTATTTAGTACTGTTTTTGCCAACAAACCAATAGCTAAATATTCAATAAAAATCTTTTTGACCTAAAGTAACAAATGATAATTTCATTTACATACTAGTATTATTCTTACCGCGCTTTTCGGATTTAAAATTATTTTTATATTATTCGTGTGCTGTTTTCCCTCCCCGTTTTTTTTTTCTAAAAAAACATGTTAAGGTTTAAGCCTCGATACATGAACGCATCGAGTGTATTGTAATGTATTTATAAAGAGCCCCAAACAAGGCACGTTATTTTTCAGAAATAAAATTACCCTTAAGTGACTCGTAATAGGCTCCCGGGAGTGGAAGTATTTTTTTTTCGTTAAGTACTTGTAATAAAGGTAAGAAATATGCTTAATACACTTAAGAAATTTTGAGAAAAGCATCTACAAAATTAAAAAATAAATTATCTGTGTGATGTTAAAAAAAATTAATAAATTAATTAATAAAATGCTGTTATCTGATATACTCATACACTCGTATATCACAAAAAGTGCTTTTAAAAGTGAATTTTTGCTATTCAAAAAATCATGTTCTCAAAGTAAAACCAGTTCAGATTTCGCTCGATCGATCCGAAAATATATATTTTAGCTGGAATAAAATTGCACATTTCTTTTACCTTTTTTTCAAAAGGTTTGTTATGTCTTTTCATGTATAACCATTCCAATCTCGATATTTTTCCACAATTTGTGTTGATTTTGCCGGAGCTTAAAAACACTGCAAATACAGGGCGTCCACATAATTATTATTTCACATTCCACAAAATGTATGTTTTCAGTTGTGAAAACCGTGTGTAAGATTTTTGTCAGACGATCAATCATGATTTACACGATTTATTATTTAATTTTTTTCACCCTTGATGAGAGTCTGCTTTCAAAAAGCTATATAAAATGAAAATTTTATTATTTTTATGATTTTGTACTCATTTGGTCCGTTGATTGGTTTACATGCATTGTTCTATATGAAGTTTTAATCTATATATTATTAAGAAAGTGTTATTCTACGAGTATTACATTATAACAGTTGATAACAATTTGATGAAAAATAATTTAAGTTTAATATATATTTTGTAAATTCCACTGAAAGGAAAAATATATAATATAATAGTGTCATAAGAGCCAGTACTCCTGTATGGAGTTGAGAGCTGTGGAACATTATAATTTCAAGAACAGAGATGTCATGATACTGAAATGCACATGCTGTGAAGGATTTGAGGCGTGATCTAGAAGACAAAATAAGAAATAAGTGTGTAATAGGTTATCTGAAAATTGCACTAGTCTTGCTGAAATTACAAAAGGCTAAACATCGGTAAGATGGGCATGTATAAAGTAAACCAGATTAATATGTGGGAAACCAGACTCTGGAGATGGAAATCCCTGGAAACAGTAGAAAGGGTCGTCCGAAGAAGCGATAAAAAATAACATCAACGAAGACTCGAGTGATCTTAAGTTAGTGATCTTAAGTTACTCCAGAGATGGCATTAGACAGATTACAATGAAGTAAGATGACTCGTCACGTAGACTTGAGTGATCTTAAGTTACTCCAGAGATGGCATGAGACAGATTACAATGAAGTAAGGTGACTCGTCACGTAGACTTGAGTGATCTTAAGTTACTCCAGAGATGGCATTAGACAGATTACAATGAAGTGAGGTGACTCCTCATGTAGACTTCTAAAAATAATATATATATATATATATATATATATATATATATATATATATATATATATATATATATATATATATATATATATATATATATATATATATATATATATATTTTTTTTTTTTTTTTTTTATTTTTTTTATTTTTATTTTTTTATTTTTTTTTATCCACTTTGCACGGATTTCTCCTGTTACACAAAGAGGGTCTGCTTCTAGCGTTAGCTTATTCGTTAGGAATAATATCAGCCAGGATTCTTCTCATACTGCTAGTCGGTACCGAGAATATATCAACCGTGTCATTCAGTTGGTTCAATATCTCTATACCACGCGTGACTGAGTGTTTAGCCATGATATTCGTCCTGTAAGCTGGTATGTAGAACAGAGGGTGATTCCTTGCACGGCTATATCTATTTATCTTAAATATTGAGTAAAGTTCATATGTACATTCATTAGTCTGTGTTATATACCAAAATTGGGGTGCGTGGCCGCGTGGTAACGCACTGGAAGGTCGTTGCTGTGATACTCCCCTCAAATAACACAGGCATTTTTTCCGCCTAGTATTTGGGGGTAAAAAGACACATATGACTTCGGTAATATCTACTCTTTTAAAAAAACATGCCTGTGTGCTACGATCATCTTACTTCGGTGTGCCATCCGATTTAGTACTGAGGGGCGGCGATGAGTTAACTGGTGTACAACAGCTCACTCACTTTTAAAAAAGCTACGTTTTTTCAACTGAATTGATGTTGCAATGGCCAGGGGATCCTCAACTACGAGGTCCAGCAATGACGACTATATCTAAACTGTATCTTAGCAGAGAAAAACTTTACCAGTTATAAAATTTTAGATATCTTGCATATATTATGATGTCCTAAGTAGTATGGAGTATAATATAAAAAATATACAAAAACAAAACAACAAGAAACACAATTCAAATGAAATCAGTAATCAAACAAACTTATCATTCTATAAAAATGGGAACTAACAACAACATTGAAAAACATCCAAACTTGAACAAATAATCAAAACGGTAAAAATATTTATGAACAATAAAAAACATTTGAAAATAAAAATAACAAAAATGAAAACTGATTTAAATCAATCACAATCAATTTGAAAATGAAATAAACCTTCAAACTTTTCTTTTTCCCAAATATGAGTATTGTATTTTTTGTTTTATCTGACAATTTTTATAATTTTTTTATCTTAGTTCCAATATATATTATAAAAGTGATTAAAGAAAGATAAAAGTGGTTGAAATGAGAATGTTGCGTAGAATGTGCGTCGAGTTTATAGCCTGAGAATGTACGATCACATCACTTCATACCAGAAGGAGATAAATTGGTCGATACTGAGAGAATTAACACAAAACACACATATTGTTACTATTAAATAATACCCTTAACTATCCCGTTGACCCTTCTTATCTCGCTAAGAATATTCAACGTTTTTCCGATGATGGACTTGAGCTACGCTCAAACAGATATTATTTATTAACTTTCCTAGTTCATAACTTTTTTTACCTTTATATGTGAGACTTTTTTGCGTGAGACAATATTTTTTTAAAAGTGAACTGAACTCATAATTTCATGTCAGTTATGTGACTTGTTTCATTCCTGATTTTTCTTTCTTCTCTGCCATTCCTGCCTTTTCATTTGATTGATGATATCTCACTTTTATTTTTCCTATGTATATTTTTCATGAATTTTGTCTTCTTCTTCATCTTATTTTAGGCATGTTGGCCTGTTATGGTCCTGCATCATTGTTTGCCTCTTGCGACGTCGACTGCCAGCTGTCTTTCCATCTTTTGGGAGGTCGTCCTGGAGGTCTGCTTGCTAAATTTTGTCAAGGTGAATAGTTATTTGAATATTTTTTTTCAACCACGTAACTTGTTATTGGTTGAAAGATACTGACACCAATAAACCAAGCATATTGTTATACGATGAAGTGTTAAATAAACAATAAATATAAAAAATCAATGTATTACTGATAAATTAAAGGTAATTAGGAAATAATACCTTTTGGAAGAAGATGTAGTGCTTAAGTTGAAGAAAGAAACATTGAGATGCTTCGGTCACAAAGGAAGAGTAAATAATGAAAGATTTACAAAAAGTTATATAAACAATTAGTACAGAAGGTAAAAAGAGTTCGGGAAGACCTAGAGAAATATAGCATAAACAATTGAGTAATATTCTGAATAAGGGAAGAGTGAAAAGGCTTTTTTAATATAAAAGTGAGCATGACGAGCTCTGAAGAGAGGGTACAAGCGAAAGATGTATGCCAGTAGAGAATAAATTGTAGATCTATTCTCTCTCCTTACTTTAGTAAGGACGTGACTTGATGGTGATAATAATAATGATGACGAATCAATGTTGTTTTTGAAATTTTATGTTGACGTTGTTATGATTAAAACAAATTGATTGTGTTATATTTTCGTTGTATACAGTAAAACCTGTTCGATTTATTGGCATGTAGTAATTTCCCCCGAGCAGCTACAAATGTGTAAAAGAGATTTAAAGTTAAAAACCGACTGTATCATTTTAAAAGTAGTTCTAATGAAAAACTTATCTGCGAGCCTTGAATTGAAAGGCAGATGTCTTACTAACTAGACCACGGAGGTCGTGAATCTGACATTTAAAATAAAATTCTGAGTGTCAACACAATGTGTTTATTTTTTAATTTTAAAATGTCACAAACACTGAGGTCTATAATAAAAACCGAAATAATAAACAAAAAAAATATATAATTTATTGTACAGAATAACAATTACTGTTTTCGATTTATACAAAAAAAATTAAAACGATAAAAACTTTTAAACTATAACAATGTTTTTGCCGATAACTCTCAGAATATTGCGAGGTTGTTTGTTTTGAGGGTTGGGGGCTCATCGTAAGCCAGAACATAAATACAAATTTTGCAGGATTCTCTGGGGAGTGACACTGGATCCCGGAAATGGAATGATAGGGAAGCTATCCTTAGAGGAGTTTGATATATGTGCAAAACGTTACAAAATTACGTAACGTGAGATTACATTTCCAAACAAACTTCAATTTAAATGTTTTTATCTACTTCAATGTTTTTATTTAATAGAAATAATGTCTTTTTTTCAATACATTCGATTTAAAATTGCATCAATTGATTTCAATTTATAATATACGAGTATTATACAATTTCAACTAAATGCAGTACAAAATTCATGTCTTGCGGAAAATATCTGGTATTACAATGTTTGATAGAGTTAGAAAATATCTGATGATTGATAAGTGTTTGTTAGAGATGGATATAAGTAGAATTAAGAAGGAATCTTGAGATGGTTTGTACACATTAAAAGAATAAGTTGTTAATGATTTACAATAACAAATTTTTTACCAAACGTTGGGAAATTCTCGGTTACAAGCACTCTTAGTAATTTATATTTCGCCGTTGATCGATTTCGATTAAGTAATCATTTTTATTGTGGTACAAAACCATTGAGTAGAAACATTGAACAAACCATGAAAACATTTCAAGTACTATTGTTCTGGCAATAAGGTGGCTGACTTGTCCTACGATATATAATATTTATCGTAGGACAAGTCAGCCACTTTATTGCCATTAAAGGTACAATACATTTTTAAGCCCCCAAGGACTGCTGTCAATTATTACGAATCAAAATACATATTACATACAAACCATCATGCGATTTCTCTGCTGGGATTAGTAGACAGGACAGAGCGGCAGACCTTCCTGTCTCAATACATACTCGTAAATCGCATATTTTTTTAAGCTGAAAGTGTTACTGATATCATAATGTGGAACACAATCTGACAAAAAAAAAATTAAACCAATTATTAAATTGACATTTGAACACCCGATTAAAATCAAAATTACATTTCCCAGTGACCTACTTGTTTTTTAGGGATTCTGATTTTTGTGAAGGGTTTACTAAAATTGTTATTTCTAAGTAAATAACATTTTAGGATTTTTGTTATAAACTTTGTATTTTTCTTTAAAATAGTTTAATACTTGAGTACGGTGATTCCGCCAACATTTTTTTTATATATATTTATTCTCATCTGATATTCTTTACACATGTACCGGGTATCACTTCATTTCTTTTACTTAGCACATACCTTGCAACTTCTGAAAGTTTTTTTCTCTTTTCTCAGTCGAAGGAATACGTATCAACACGTGTTTAGAGACGCTTATTGACAACCTATTTGGAATGTCCTACACATACATTTTCTCTTTGGACCCGGAAACTAGTTGATCTCAAGATTCATCTTCAAGATCTGACACTTCACTGCACACTGAAGACGTGACATCAGAATCTCCATCTAGGTTATTGTTCATGTTAGAAATCAAGAGACTATCGTTGAAATGTTGAATTACTTACAAAAATATTCGCTAGATGCCAGTAACATGTCCTTGTTTGGAAAAGGTATCAATCAAGTGAAAACACGGGTCCGAAACTCAACGCAAATCTACTTTATCACGTTGAAACACGGGATCAGAAAACAAAGTGTTTACCTAACCAAAATAGCGTTGAAACCCAGAAAGTAAAATACATAAATTGATTTATTTTGTATGATCATCGCTATCAAATCGAACCAAACACCTCCGGGATTTTTAATACTAAGCGACTTGAAGTCTTGAAGTGATCAATCAACCATGAAATTTTAGTGATCACTTATTTACACCCCTCTATCAAATAACATTATTGATCACATTTAGACTTGAAGTATTGTTAATATCTAATCCTTAAAATAAAAAAAATAGAGCGTCTCGATTGACTGATGTGTATCAATTATCCTTGCCGATAAATTATTCACGAAATAATATTCGTTTGAAATATTATTGTCTTTTGTTATCGTGCGTTTCATGGACAGCATATCAATTACAAAATAAAATTAATTTAAAAGCTTCTATTTGTTTCCATTTCCATTAAAATACTATGGAAAAATATTAAAATATCTAATGGAAAGTGTTTCTGAATGCTGTGTTAAATTAATACTTAAACCAAGGGTATCGTCATGATTTTTTTTGTTATAAATTAAATTACTATCACGCCATTTCCCCATCGGTGTAGGCAGAGAACAGAATACCAGATTTTCATATTTCGACGCACATATTACACATATTCTACGTAGGTGAGAAGGTGTATATTCTTATACAGCTTTTACAATATATCTTACTTCTCACCAAACCATCTCTGAGTGCATATCTTTGTCTTATTTCAGCCCCAAGTTCACATTCATCCCCAATCACTTCATTCCGTATTATATCATACATTGTTACCTCACGTAATTTTCTTAGTGCACGCATTTCTATTGCATTTATTCAGCTATTTTAAGTAATTTTTCATGTCACCATTTCAAAATACTGTTGTAGACTATCATACTCGTATTAACAGATATTGAAAATGTTCCATTAGAGTGTATATGTTTTAGTACCCCATTGACTTTATTTCCTATCACTACACATTCTTCGATATCCTTTTTAACTCGTTCATCTTCTGAGAAAATAATACTACCTAAATTGTCGAATTCCTCAACTAGTTCCTATCTTTAATTTTCACCTAAATATCGCATTTATTTTTTCTTTCACACTTTTCTATCTCCATTGCTTTGGATATTGCAACATTTATTCCTATAAATTCGTTTATTAAATAGATTATCACTGAAGATAAAAGGAAAAAGTTTTGATTAAACTGAGTGTGGCTGTTACCCTTATTAATCAATACTTCTCTCATATAGTTCCGTAAGATTCTTGTGGTTAGGGTCATTACTCAATCTGTCCATTCTAAGCGAGGAGGTATAGTTCCCCTGATCGTCCAATTATCTTTGACCGTTATTCACAATGTGGTCAATTGTCTGGACAGAGCCAATATATGCTTCAGATATGCGCAGCGTCCCTTAGCCGCATCGGAAAATGTTTCGACCTTACCAGGCCTTTCTCGGTATAGAAAACAAGTGTGGTTTCGCAGATGTATCTTAAACTGACTCATTAATTATCGAAAGTTCTCGTGACCATTTAATCCCATCATTTATATGATTTAGAAGATATTCTCTAAATACTCCAAATAATAAATTTTTTAATGATATGAGTGTTATTTTTACCCTGACAAAATTGAGAAGATTCTCAAAACAATAAATATACTATACAACATGAAAATAAATAATATATGTAGTCACAAATGAGGAATTTATAATTAATGTTACAATTATCTTACCACAGTTTGTTAAATTTACAAAATTAGTTTATACATAAATTGTATCATGCCGTGCTTTATAGCGTAGGCAGAAAGAACAGATATCCAAACTTGTTTATGCAAGCATACAATTTTCTTCCCCTCCACATTCATACGTGCACATGTCATACACAATATTCCTGTATGCATAGTTCTCATTTTAACTTCTTTCAAAATCTGGTCCATTTGGTCCAGCTATAGTTTTTTTGGTCTACCTCTTTGACACACACCTTGCACTAACTTGCATATTCACTTTGTCATTATTTCATCATTCATTCTCTACAAATGTTTAATCTGTCTTAAAGCTCCTTATTTCATCTTACTTAAAACATCCTTTTATCCGTGCATTCATTTTTCATGTCATCGTTTCGCCTTCTTTCATACATTGACACCCCCATTTTTTCTTTGTGTGTAATTATTTCATAACTAATAAAATTAATGATAATTGGCACCAACAGGCGTAAGATTGAGATCTGACTGGTGTAAACAAGGTGTCTAGATATAAATCAATCCAACAACATTTTCTTCTGAAACCAAGGTTTAATATAATGAGAATGAACAAGATGACGAGCCACTGCGTGGGGGCTAGTCGCCTTTACATAATCGGTATTGTGGAGGATCTCGCCTGCGAGTGCGGTCTGGATGATGAAACTGTAGATCATATTTTTTGGTTATCCTTTACGGGTCAGATTTGATTTACTTAACACTTTATCTTTTCCGCGTCCAATGAACGTTGCGTTAAAAAAACAAATGATACACTGTCTTGTCAATTTTATTTCGCTCTAATTGACACAGGATCGATATACTACTCTTGTAAGCAAAAACACAGCAACTACACATGCCAAAAGATCAAGTAAAATTATCTTCAAACTCTTGTTGTGCTTGCATTAAGAAATTTAACTCTTACAGTCCCAATGCGCCGATCTATCGGCGCGTTGTCGCTATACAAGAAGGCCCCTGACACCGATCCGTCAGCGACAAATTCTATTACCCACTTTTACCTACAATATACTCGTAATTTGCTGCAATCGTTATAAAACGGTCGAAAACAGTTGAAAAATCTCCTTTTGTGGGTAAACTACGCATATACGAGTATTTAGTGCTTTTCTCATTATTTATAATTCTTAAACGTTTTTTAGTCTACGAGTACTCAAACTTAAGTTTTAATGTCACGTTTTTATTTCATGCAATAAAAAGAATGTATAAGTATTACGTAGTGGAAAAGATTATCGTTGTTTATTTCTCACCTGTGTTTTACTTCTTTGTTCTAAGTTTATAAACTCACTATGATTTTTGAAATATTTAAACTTACACTAAAAGGATTGGGTTTAAAAGGGGTTAAACATAAAACTCTGTCATATCTGCGAAGAGAATTCGCTTGTATTTGCTCAAATGATATATAGAATTAAAAGGTAAGCCAAGTAAGATATTTTTTACGTATTTATGTATGACAAGAAATCTTATAAATACATATTTTTTTAAAGAACAACAGGTAGTTGAATGTGGATATATAATTTTAATGGATCTGGGTGTGTTGTCTTTCATTTGTCGTGTCTCCAGTAAACTAAGTTTTGCCTGTATCTTACTGAGGACATAATATGTATATGAATATTACTGTTGTTTTTATTATGGTTATAAGTACACATTGCTTTCAGAATGTTCCCAGAATGTACATGTACAATCATACATGTATATTAGAGAGACATAAATAAATAATTCTCATGAAAAAAAAACTTGATCCGTTGAAAAAATCCTATAGACTATTAGTTTAATTGATAGAGCATGCTTCCCATTTGATCACAACGCCAAAAAATCCAGTTAAAACAAATAACATAGTCAGAATTCATAAATAACTTTAAGCAAGCAGTTCTGTTAATTAATAAAAACTTGATATTAAAAATGATGTTTCCAAATAATATTCTTCGAGAACAGTCTGTTGATACTGCTTTCCAGAATAGAATATTACTTAGATGAATTATTTATTTTCTTTTACATGACAAGAAAAGATACAATTATATAAAGTAACAGTTAAAAGACACTCATTTCAATTGTCATATAAAAATAGTATATTCCCCTCCTTCCTCCATGCTTAATTTCCATTCTCAAACATTGTAAACGTGTTGGCTTACTAGAAATTTCTGTTTTAAGTCAATCAATTTATCATATGTGTCAATTGAATAAATATCACATCACAAAATCACAAAACCTGACATAAGTGAGATACATTTTACATTTTGAGGAATACAAATTCATTAAAAAACATATCAAGATAATGTAAACAATAAATAGTACATAGTTCATAATGAATATTCTCGTCACTGAAAAGAACATTAAAAACACAAAATCAAGACATAAGTGAGATACATTTTAAATTTAAGGAACACAATTTCAAAAAACAACAATAGCATTATACTATTAGGTCCTTACATATGAAATTGGCGTTTTGTTTGGGAGGAACATAAAGTTGAATATAATATACAATATTTATTTAATCAAAGTATGTACCATTGCTATCTATGCACTTTTGCCATCTCATAGGTAGTTCATCGATCCCTTTACTAAAAAAACCATTCGGACGGGAATCAATAAAATCTTTGAAGTCGGTTTGGACTGCCCCATCGGAGTTGAATTTTTTCCCTTGCAAGAAGTTATCCAAATTTCGAAAAAAATAGTAATCTGTTGGGGCAAGGTCCGGAGAGTACGGTGGATGTCTTAGACATTCCAATTGAAGCTCTTCTAATTTGGTAGCCGTCTGTTGTGCAGTGTGTGATCTAGCGTTATCATGAAGCAGCAGTGGCCTAGAGCGATTAACCAGCCTCGGTTGTTTAGCAGCTAGCTTTTCCATCATGGTTTGCAGTTGCTGACAATAGACATCTGCCGTAATCGTCTGGCCAGATTTAAGAAAGCTGTAGTGAACGACACCAGCACTAGTCCACCAAACGCTCACAAGTAACTTTTTTGGAGTCAATTTTCGCTTGGGGCATGGTTTGGCTGGTTCGGCAGGGTTCAGCCATTGCGATGAGCGCTTCCGATTATCATACAGGATCCACTTTTCATCACAGGTAATGATTCGATTCAAAATCCCTTCATTATTGTGCCGGTTGAGTAATGCAACGCAGCAGTCAACGCGCGTTTGTTGATTTGCTTCACTCAATTCGTGAGGTACCCACCTTTCAAGCTTTTTCACCTTCCCAATTTGCTTCAAGTGGATTAAAACAGTTTTATCACTAACACCGCAGCCTGCAGCTAACTCGGACGTGGTTTGCGATGGATCCGCTTCCACAATAGCCTTCAATTCTTCATTATCAACTTTCTCCACGGGGCTTGTTCTGCAGGTCGAAATTTCCAGAACGAAAACGTTGGAACCAAAAACGCACTGTGTTTTCTTTTGCGGCACCGTCGCCATACACATCATTAATCCTTCGAGCCGTTTCTGCAGCACTGGTGCCAGCCACGGTGGAACTCGTACTCGTAAATAACGCGATATTTCAAGTTTTCCATTTTGTAAACTGAGTGACGCAAAGAAAAAAAACGATTGAGGAAAAAACAAATGAATTATAATTTTCGAAACACAAATACTTGAGTAAATAGCTGTATAAATTTGAATTTGGAATTCCTAACCAAACAGAAGATATTTGAGATCAAAGTTGCCAGTACGGCAAAACGCCAATTTCATATGTAAGGACCTAATATTAACAATATTAACTACATTCAAATAGATGTATTGTACAAAAATTATAGATAATGAGATCTCCGCCATTATTTCCACTGTGAATAAAATAAATATTCAATTAGTAAGATTTGTTTGAAAAAAGTGCGTTATTCATGTTGAAATGAACAAATTCGAATTTATTGTTAGCGAGAAATGTGTTCCAAAGTGGATAATATATCAAATATCCGAATGCTAAGATATTCTAATTGTTTACCTTCTTATGCGAGAATAACGAAATTACAAAAAAGGTATGGTGACACAGGGGTTCTTTGTTGGAAAAAAATTAGGTTTAATATTGAATTGCAAATTAGCTCCTGGTGTATGAGAACGATCAGAGTAAGAAACAAATAAGTTTTAAATCAGGTTAGTGACTTGAAAATCCTTAATGTAATTTAAGGGGGATTTTATTTTTCTTAGAATACAGTGACAAAATATTTAAATATTTTACAATAAATTATAATAATTTATTGTCCTCCTGATTACATTAATCCCGTGACACAATTTTCTACCTCTTATCTCGAGACTCTTGAGGTGAAATTATCTCAATTTGTTACGAGAACATTGTTTAGATTCAACTTGTGTCAGAGTTAAAATTTCAACACACGTCGCAAAAATTGTGCAAAAAAAATGTCAAGGAATAAATAAAGCCATTTGTAATAAATAATTAAAAATGCAAACACTTTTATTTCTCATTAAAAAATTCCCTTTAAATCAATAAATAAACTATGTACATTTCCGATGAAATATGACACCAGGTGGACCTAAGTATTGCTCCCGTAACAAAGGTTTAAAACTTTTTAGGTCGTTCCATCTAAAAAGAGCCTCGAGAGAAGGTTGTAACACGTGTTTCGAGTAATAATGAAATCAGTTGCATATAAAATATTTTAATATTTGATAAGTAATATACAGATTTAGACTATGAAAACTATATCAACAGAATCTAAAACAAGCAATAATTGATGTAATGATAATCCTTCAAGATCAAATTCAAAGTAAAGCATTTACTTTGCATTTGAACTTTAAAAAATATCTATTACGTCATTAATTTTAGGTTTCGGAAAGATATTATTTAAAAAAATATATAAAATTTCATTCAACTATGCTTTTATGACACTAAAAAGCTGGTGAATATTAAAAGTGCAAATGAAATAAAATCTGAAATTTAAGTCACGTTTGAAAAAAAAGAATTACTCAGAAAGAAACAGCTGTTTTTTTTATTGAATTGTATTACGCTTCCGTTGTATGGGGTACAACCTACCAATTTGCAATTTATTCTAATCAAATCAGGAAGATGTTAAAAACCTCAGGGGAAACCCTCAACTGAACCCTTTGTTGAATATCATATAAAAATATGTCGCTGATATTATATAAAAAAAACTTCATTTAAAATATTCATAATTTGAAGTTTTTAAATGTTGTTATACGAGTATATTATTATGGTATTTTAAATGTATCCTTTTTCAAAATAATATTGATCTGCATGCTAAGGAATAAATTTATTCTTGAGTGAAATAATATTGATCTACATGCTAAGGAATAAATTTATTCTTGAGTGAAATAATGCAACGTTTCATCTCATTATTTTTTAGAATTTCACTATTTCACTCATCTTGCTTTGTAATCATAGTACTCACTGTCAAACCATTTCCCTATTGACACACATCGTTCACTTCAGCGACGTCCATACACCTCGTCATGCATAGTCTCCAATAATAAAGGCGTTTCAGTCTTCCCTCTTTCAGAATTTTATTAATTTAGTCGTGCTACGTTCTTCTAGGTCTTAATAAATTTTCATATCTCCTAAACTACTTTTAAAGATTACTTTCAGAATTATTTCATCATTTATTCTTTCTACGTGGCCAAACTATATCAATGCTCCTTTCTTCATCTTAAGTACTGCATCTTTTTTCAATTCACATTCTTCTCCCATGTCATAGCTTATTCTGCCATACTTTGTTTTGATAGTAGTAATAATAAAAGGATAATTAATATAGCATCGTTTTGAAATCAGACTCTCCTCAAGGGCGCTCTAACTAAGGATTCGAGTTCACTCATTTTGACAAATGAAATCTATTCCAATAAAAAAACTGAGTATAAAGAAAGGAAGGTGGTGGATGTGACCATTAGATTGGATACTTCCTCGCATCTACATATACAACGTGGCGAACGTATTGCCATGTGGCAATCTCTTCCAACCAACCAAAAAGTTTTTTATTTTATTTTTAAGAATTCTTAAATTAAAACATTAGTATTATTCCATAACATTTTCGTTTTATACATAACAATCTATTGGGATTATTGCCTTGTAGCAATGTCTTCCAACCAACGTTAAAGGTGTTAAGTGAAAATCTAATTGGATTTTTTCATAAAAAATGTTTGTTCGAACCTGAATCGAACCGCGGACCCCTGAATGGTAGACAAGCATCTTAACAACTAACCCATAGGGGTCTCCGGACGGAGGTCGTTAAGAGCTGGCCATTTACGATCTAATACAGCCCCAACAGATAAATCTGATAAACAAACTGAAGAATCTTTTCCATACATTCTACGCACCGTTTATAATGATTTTGTTTACTGCTTGTTGCTCGATTGTTTATTTTTATTTTCATTTATTTCACCCATACACTTATTACTTCTCTTAATAAAAATAAATTTCTTTAATAATTTCCAAATGTTCTTTGATTCACATCTTTCATACTCTTTCCTATCTAAAGAGTTCGTAAATTTCCCTCGCTGGGGAATATTATTCAAATGCAAATGCATTATTCTAATTTATGATACGAGTACATATGTTATACGTTTTTTTCAATATCTTATGTAGTCTGATTTGAAAGCCTAGCAATAAATTGAAAAAAAACTTTTTTTTTGTTTATGGCATTTGTAGTTGAAACATGAGTATGTGTGTGTCTTTACTTTTTGACAGTCTCAAATTACAATTTTTTATAGCATTTTTTAATTTTCTAACATATGTTAAGATAACCGATAAGTGTGTTTCAGCTCGTATAAAATAAATTAGTATTTCTTGATTTACTATCAAAACAATGTGTTTTGTTTTGTTGCGAGTTAAGAAGGTTTAAAAAAATGTCTCATAAGATATAACTTCAATATGTATACGAGTATATGTAGTATCTGATTTGAAAAATCTATTATCTATATCCAGATATTATTTCAGTTTTAATGTTATCTCATTTCAAAAATCTAATTGTAATAAAACTGTAATTTTAATGATATCGGTTTTCAAAAGACAATTTTCAGTATTCAGTCATATTAATTAATTTATTTATTTTCTTTTACATGAGAAGGAAAGATACAATATTAACAGAAAGAAACAATTTAAAGACATATATTTCAATAACCGTACAAAATAACATATGTATATCCCTTCCCCTTATAATGCTTAATTTAAATAACTGTTTTAAATTTCTGTTTTAAATCAATCAATTTATCACATGTGTCAATTAAATATTCTCGTTCCTGAAAAGAACATTGAATATTCATAATGTATGTATATTGGTGAGATTTACATTTTATAGTTTAAGGAATCAAAATTCATAAAAAACTACATTATGCAGGATACAATAATCAATAACAACTACATTCTAATATATACCTATCATGTACAAATATTTATTATTTCTCAATGTGCAACAACATTCTTACAGGTTCAACAACGCCCTTAGCAATGAGCCATAAAATATTTACAGAAAATTCATTTTCAAATAAACAATAGAAACGATGTTTCTGTGAACTTTTCATGTATATTAAACAAAATTTGTTGGCAAAAGGGTTATATTTACGTTGATAAAATACAATGTAACAAATCAATTTTGAAATCGAATATCTATTTGTTAATAGAGAATGGTAAACAGAATATCAAACAAAATTAAACAACGTTATTTATTATTTGCATTCATAAACATAAATCTTCTCTCTCATAGACGTACATATTTAAATAACTTTATTGCAAAATATTTTATATTTGTTCAACTCACTGATGTAGTCGTACCTTGTCCGTTTTCAGAACGTTTGCTATCACTATCTGAAAGAGCTGATTGTCGGTTTAAACCACTACTATATAATGATGACCTAACAGAGTTTCGATATTTCTTAAGAAAAATATTGTTTCTAATGATATCGCCATTTAGAACCAGATACATGTGACTTATAAATCTGACTTTTTAATTGTATTTCAGAACTCGTCTATAAATTCACATATTTAATTATTTTTGACAATTAAGCATTATTTTGGGCAGTGTATTACCTTCTTTACATAACTCTACATAATGAAAAGTTGTATGAAGTGAGATTTTCTTCTTGTGATAATTATTATTGATATCAGGGTGTTCGCTACGATATTTTTGTAAACGACCATTAAGTGAAATCAACTGTAATTATTATCGATGGAAAACATCTGACCTTAAATACTTCTCTTCCATGATTTTTTAGTGAAATGTACATATGCGAATACGATCATTGTCTTTACTTATTTTGAGTATTTAAGAAAATCGCATTATTTTTCAAATTTCACTCAAAAAGGACTATTTAAATCATATTTTTATGATTTACTCTGAGCAGCCCTCCGAATGTCAAACAAATTTTCTGTATTAACGATTCAAGAGTTTTTATTCAAAATTGAAGAGATTTTTTTAACATTTTTTTAAAGAAATATGTCGTTTACAGTAATTTTATACTTTCTTTAGTGGTCAATACTGAAGAGTGGATCAACAATCTGAATGAAACTGGGTAGGTCATTTAAATGTATGTTATATGTTCGGTAGATTTCCGTGGTCTAGTCGGTAAGATGCCTATCGTCCGACCCGGGGGTTGCGGAGTTGGAAACCAGTTAAAAAAAAAAAGTTTTTAGTCTGGTTTTCACTTAAGGCTTCATGAACATCTTTCTACATCTACTGTATACAAAGAAAGTGTTATACGTGATTCGCTCGGGCGCTGTTATAGCTGACAAACGTGATTTGTTCAATATTAGTGTGTTCGATTCCCGAGTTAGCGCGCTCTTAAGTAGAGAGTTTCATCTCTAAACAGCGCTTAATAAAATTGTCAGTAGCATGAATATACAAACTAAAAATAATCAAATTAACGGAAAAAAAAACTTATAACATAATTTTCACTATCATTTGTACATTGTTGGTAACAAAATATAATTAATTAATAAATCATCCACTTACTCGTACATCTCGAAAACAACAATTATTTAACATACCATATATACATACATATCATCACACCGTGTTCCTTACGGGAGAGGTAGAGAGAACAGGTCTCCAAACTTTTTTTCTAGGACACAACTTTAGCATTCTTTATACATTCACATATCTCATCACGTACAATCTCCTATTATTCATACTTCTCACTTTACATTATTTTAAAATCTGGTATTTTTGTTTCGACCGTATTTTTCTCACTCTACCTCATTTATACACACATATTGCACTTCTTGCATACTCGCTTAGTAATTCATTCATTCCACATGTCCAAACCCTCTTAAAGCTTCTTTATTCATCTCTGATTGATTTAACCTAACTTATAAATACTAAAAAAAAATTTATGAAAATCAATAAAATGTCCACATTGATAACCAATTACACGCAAAATATTTTGGAATGAGTTGAATAGTTTCTAGTTAATAAGAGACGAAAAGCAAATGGTAGAAAAAAATCAAATTAAAAAAAGTATTAAAAAATATATATATGTAAACATATAAACAAATGTAATGTAATGAAAATCCTTGTTTACTTTTGATTCCAGTAGTAATTAATATTCCTTTATAAAGGG
This sequence comes from Odontocerum albicorne, assembly GCA_949825065.1. Taxonomy (NCBI): domain Eukaryota; kingdom Metazoa; phylum Arthropoda; class Insecta; order Trichoptera; family Odontoceridae; genus Odontocerum; species Odontocerum albicorne. The sequence goes on along the minus strand of OX463853.1, from coordinate 29,451,840 downwards.
AATAATCTTTTTGATGGTTTGAAATGATAAATAAAACCACTATTGCTGAATCCTTCCTCAAAGTACAATTCAATTATTCAATGCAATCCGATGGGATAAATTTAGAAATGGTCAAAGTTATTCATCCTAGTTTCAATTCTACGTCAGAACCAATGATTTAGAACCGTGGTTGTTGATATATTTCATCGCGAAACCCTTTTCACATTGATACAATTTTTTGAAGCCCTGACATTTTTTGATAAATATAAACCAAAAATAAATTAAAATCAATTTTTGATAAGTTTAAACAAATACAAATTAAAAAAATTGAAGCCCTAACATTTTTGACATAATGATATTAAACAAAAAACAAATTAAAAACTTTATACAAAATAAACCATTATGAAAATAACTCGCCGAAACGTGGGCAATAAAACTAGTTTGTATATTTTGTTAGTCAACACAGTATAGTAGTTAGATTTTTACAAAATAATATACATTTTAAAATATGTTAAATTGAAATTACTTAAATTAGGATATAGCTAATTTTTTGTTTTTTATATTTTTTATTCAATAAAGTAACATACTGTACAAACACTTGTTAAAGGCTATATACCTTGATATGTGAATAACTTATGTAGTATACCTTTACATTATGATAATGAACTTACTTAATTTTAATTTCCTATATGTCATTTTATTTTTAATAATCTTAATACATAATTTCCTAGAAATAGTTAACACCTGTATACTACTTGTAACTAGATAACAATTCTTACAATTAATTATTCAACAAGTATACGTCCACTCGTTTAGGCTATTTTCATTCCAACACATTCACTCAAACCTTGATCCTCCCAGCTAATAGTGTCGATGGACTAGTCAGGCAACAGAGTATGTTTCGGGAGCATGTGCTTGTAACGGAAGGGTAGATCGGATTTACTCTCGTAAGCCCCCAGGGCAGGGATTAGAGGATTGCTGTGATTCTGTTGGCTTTTATAGAACTTCACGGTCCAATTGAGGATGTGGTGTTGGGGGATTTCTTTATGCTGTTCGGCGTGAAATCGGGAGAGGTTTGTTCTGGGATGGATGCTGGATTTTTTTTTGAATGCTTTATTCTGCACTTGTTGAACTATAATAACTTAATGCGGCCTTTCACGTTCGAAACGTTCCCCACGTCTGTAGTATTGATATATGGGTTATTTCAGCGCTGTATATTTTTTGAACTGTGTTGACTATTTTAAGTTCTTGATATTTTATATTTTGTTAAGTAATTATGAGTAATGATTTATAAAAGACACTAAAGACTCAGAAAGAAATAAATAAGAACAATTTTTGTAATTTATTTTTAACAAACACTGTTTATTCCACTTTTTTATGACGGTATAACCCTACCGGTTTCAAGGCTTTCACCTCATCTTCAGGGGAGCGTAAACAAGACTAAATGCTGTTCGGACTGGTACCGATATAGACACTTCAACGGATGGAGGCGGGAGGGGTGAGAGGAAGGCTAGGTATAATTTCGGCCAAGAGCGGGGAGATTTTGGGGAGATAACTATTCAACAGATGCTCTGATCGGTGTATTGACTTAGAAATTTCTAGGGCCTCTAGTCTGTCCAATCTATTTCCGTTGCCGCTAATATGTAAGAATTTGGCATCATCGATAGAAAAAGTATGATTCTCACGGTGACAATGATTAGCCATTTCAGAATAAATTAGAGGATTTGTTAAAGCAGATTGGTGTTCACGAAATCTCTTTTCAAAAGATCTTCCTGTCTTTCCTATATAGAAATTATCACAGTCAGCACATAAAAGTTTATACACACCGCTGTTGTTAAGTATTCCATTTTTGCCTTTCCCATTAAATAAGAGTTTCCGGAGATTAAAGTTAGTGTAAAAAGCTGGCTTTATGTGACTTGGAATATTTTTGGTTATTTCATTTGATATATTTTTTATATATAGGACTTTGCTCCATTTATAGGTATGCTTATAGGTGTCGTTAAATATATAGTCTTTTATAAGTTTCTTTTTTGTTTTGTTTTTTAAAAGTGAATCAATGAGGCTTCCAGGATAGCCATTATTTGTAGCAATTTTTTTGATGGTTATTAATTCCTTTTTAAATTTGTCGTCGGTTAATGGGACACTGAGCAATCTATGAAGCATACAGTTAAAGGCTTGGCCGAAATTATACCTAGCCTTCCTCTCACCCCTCCCGCCTCCATCCGTTGAAGTGTCTATATCGGTACCAGTCCGAACAGCATTTAGTCTTGTTTACGCTCCCCTGAAGATGAGGTGAAAGCCTTGAAACCGGTAGGGTTATACCGTCATAAAAAAGTGGAATAAACAGTGTTTGTTAAAAATAAATTACAATGTCTTTAAACCTCCACAACGTTAATGCCTTAACTATAAACAACAAGAACAATTTTCATAACTCACTAATTCTTAACTGTCGTTTGTGTTAAGAAAATTCTCACTGTGGCTTTATTGTATATAACATGGAGCTGACCATGGAAATCAATTACGTCTATCATCCAAAAATAGCACCTGCGTACCAACTCTTCTCCCTACACTTCATACTTCATTTGGCACCTTTGTATTTTTGTATCGATCGGCCAAATATCGGGGGCATCGCTAAAAATATTCGCTATTCACCTATTGATAAAATTATATGAACTATTAAGGCTAGTGTGGTTTTTTGTCACTTTGAGCAATGATAAAGGACAGGTCAATTAATTTAAATACTATTAATAATCAATTTTATAGAGGTTATCGTAGTATATGTCAATTTTTCTGGAAATTCTAACTAATAAAACTTGGTTGAATCAAGTGAATGATGTATATAAAGTTCGAGAAATCGTAGGAGCTATATGAGGAGGTATTTGGATGTAGTAGAGGCGACGGATGTATCGAAATAGGAAAGTTTGAGGCTCTGTCAAATGTTGGATCAAGTGAATGACATTTTGAAAGAAGGAAAAGTAAGAAATAAGATAAGTCGTATGAAAAGCAACGGCTCAGAGATATATGGGATGAGGTATGGATATGAAAGGAGCAAAATATATGTGTTAAGAGTGGAATGTTCAATGTTCTGTCCTCTTTGCCTACCCCTTCAAGGATACGATGGGGGGAGGGGGGGTATGGACGAGTATGTATGTAATGCGTGAAAATGAAAAAGGAAAACCAAGGAATGTACGGTTGGACAAAATGATTCAATTTTGGAAGAAGGTAATGTTAAATGTTGAGGAATTAAATGAGCTGTATTAGTAGATGTATGAATACGCAGGAAGCTAAAAATGTATCGCAGTGAGAGGCCGTGTCCTCTTTCCTCTGCTCTAGAGAGAGGACAGAGCGCACGCTCTCCGATCCGATAGGAAAACTGCGTGATGGTGTGCGCATGTAAATCAAAAGTCTACATATGGATCATTTTATTATACAAACGTCACGATAATTTGTTATTGTATTGTGTTAAAGTTTTATTGTATACAGTACAACCTGGCGGGCTTATCTCTTCCATCCAATCAGAGGGATTTTTTGAAACCTTTAATTAGAACTACACTAGTACCTTTTTACAAAAAAATAGGTAACAACGGTAATCAAAAATGCAACTCTGAGTTGGGAAACAAGTGTTTTACCAACTAGGTCACGATGAGCGCAATCATTAATTACATGAAGGTACAATGAATGCAGATAAAGTGGAAGTTAAATAACAATAAATGATGATATTAAATGTATTGTATATGTAAGCACGTCTCCAAATGATGACCTTTGTGTCCTAGAATGAAAACAAGGACAAGTCAATTTTTCCCATATAGACTTTTTCATATTTTTCTGGTCTCAAGGGAGTAAAGCTGACAGCTCTGTCTCCCTAAATCATATACGTCGACCACCAAAATCCGTCACCCAATCTTTGACTCTCCGCACGCCTATGCACATTAAGTACACAAACTGACTGAAAATAAGGTAGACAGAATAATAAAAAAAGGACAATTTATATAGCGACGTTTAGATAAAAAAAACTCTCCTCAAGAGCGCTTTACCTCGGGATTCAGATCAACTATAAAAGACAGATTAAAATATTACAAAATAAATTTATACTCGTACAAGTTGAGTGTAAAGATAGGAAGGTGGTGCCTGCGGCGGTGTGATTAGGTCGTTCCCCTTATCCACGTGTATTTAGAAAAATAAACTTTATTAGAAAACCAAACTTGCCAAAGGAAAACGAACTACGAAGAAATCTTACAATATGTGATATTAATACATTCGGCTTAAGGTTTAGTGTAGTATATTGCGTTGCGTTTATATAACATCATAATTTTGATAAGATCTCTCAAAAGGGTTGTTTTTAAGTGCTTTCTAAAGCTGTACACCTATATTTCTAATACTAAGAGGCAGACAATTTCACGCCACAGGACGAGCAACGGCAAAAGCGCTATTATAATACCACGCCATATTGGATCAATTTTTGAACCACCAATTTATTATACAGAGAAAAAATTGACTTATTATTTAAAGAACGAATTTTAAAAAGTCGGTGTACGGATGTATATGAGGCGAATGATGTGGCGATTTTCCCTTAATGTCTACTCCGACATGAAACGTGATATGATAGTAATACATTCGGCATTACGTGAAGTGTAGTGTTCATATGACATCATAAATAAGACTCCTGCAAAAGGGTTGTCTTCAAGACATTTCCTAGGCTGCACATGCCACCTATTCTTCTCACAGTTGGAGGTATTCAAAATGTTAACAGAAATGACGTCATGATTATTAGTGATTTTATGGATAATTAATTAAACGATCTTATTTCATATTATTTATAGTTAAGGCACTAATATTGTGGAGGTTTAAAGACATTGTGATTTGTTGTATCAAACACGATTTATTCTACATTTTGTAACGGTATAACCCTACCGGTTTCAAGGCTTTCATCTCATTATCCGAGGAGCAGAAACAAGACTGAATTATGTTCGAACTGGTACAGACATACACACTTCTAACGGTAAACATTCGGGTTGGGGACAGTGGGAACACCTTGAAACCGGTAGGATTATACCGTTACATAAAGTGGAATAAACAGGTTTGACTAAACAAATTACAATGTCTCCAAACCTCCACAGTGTTAATACCTTAACTATAAATAAAATAAACTCTATAAATGACGAAAAATATACTATTATCGACTAAAACCAATCAAGCAACAAACTATAAACATAATAAAATATTTTGCATAACTTCAGGAACACCTAAATTGCCAAAAATCTTATTAATCTTAAGTGACTTGGAAAGTTCTAGCAAGAAGAACAAATCACGCCTAGCAACTAGAGCAGCGCCTGATCGTATTCCAATTAAGAATTAATGGTGTCTGTCCACATGTTACACGCTAGGAGGAGGAACTGCAACAGTTGAAATAACAAGAAGATAAAAAAAAGCGTATAAATCATGAAAAAAAAATTATAAGCTAAGAATAGCATCCTTTATGTCTAACCATAAAACGACCTTAATTTTACTAAAGATGTTCCGCATCCCATAAAGAAACATTAATTTTGAGGTGATGTATAGCCCACACGTTAGGCCACAAGGCACGGTTCCTTTCCCCCTAAACTCTCTCAAAAAGGTTCAAACCTCACTATTTCCTTTATGGTATTCCCATCATCTCCCTCCTCTCTCTTACTCCCATCATATTGCATATTTCCGCTGCATATAAAATTCCAATAATGCTTCCCGCTTTATAATAAATACGTGCCTGGATCAGTCTTCCTCTCACAGATTCCCCTGAGCACGCCATTAAAGGATTCGTTTAATGTGTGGTGAGATAAAACGTTCTTAAAGCCACAACACATTGTTTTAATTAATCTCTGTGTTTTGTTTGTAAATTTTTAGTCAGCGGTTCTCAATTCTACCAAAAACAAGGTTTTCAAGTTTTACAAAAACCTCATCATTTGACATATACCACCGAACTCCAAAAGTTTCTGACTTTAAAGGGTAAGTAAGTATGGAAAAATACCACGTTTAGATGCTGACGTTATTTACTCTCTTCCATGTCTTTCCCTTCTTTTGAAAGAAATTGATAACCACGAAATGTTCAATTTTTAACATTTACAACCAGATGGTTTTTTAGATGCCTTAGATAACGAACCCAAAACCCTCGGATGGAAGTCAAACAGAGATCGTTCTAGTATAAAATAATACAGAACTTACATTTTTTATCCCCGATTAACTCCCCATTATATATTCATCTGAGCCAACCTCAAACGAACAGCTGTCTACAAATTATAAAAAAAAAAACAGTATTTATAAAAAAATTACTAAGTACTCGTAACAGTCAATTTATAACATGTAAGAGTACATAAAAAATATATATTTATTTGCAAAACTACCTCAGACCAATACCGCTAAAATATATTGTATTGTATTGTATTAAACTTTCATCATATACAATCCCGGTTGGAAGGCAGGCGTCTTATCAACTAGGTCGCATAGGCCGCTAATTATTATATTGATCGAAACAGGATTTAAAATACTGACTCCAGTTAGCGGCAATTTAAGAAAATACCACATCAACATGTCGAGTTAAACTTAAAGTAAAGAACATTTATTGTAGATTGGCCCAGCAAACAGCAAGAAAGCAAAAAAAAAATTAAATGTGCCAGCAATTAGTAGATTAACAAAAAGGTAACCGTTGGCCTAATGCAAAATAAATTGTGTGGTTTTGACGATGTAAATGGCCACGAGATGGAAAAACCTGCTAAGTGAGAAGGGTTAAGGTACAGTGTAGATTTAGTAAGGAACGATCAACATTGATAAATAAATAATGTGACAGTATTCAAAGGGAAGCAGGGATTGAATTTGATGTTAAATACATTAGTCTACTCGATTACGCCGTTTTCTCGCCTGTCGGGGTAGACCGAGAGAACTGAGCGCCCTACTTTCTTATCGCGATGCACATCTTTAACCTATGTATTTTACATCGATACCCCTTCTCATACAACTCCTATGATTTTTCCGACTTTTCGCAGTTATCTTTTTCTAAATATCATTTTCTTGATCTTACCATAATTTGTTGTTTATAGTTAAGGCATTAACGTTGTGGAGGTTTAAAGACATTGTAATTTATTTTTATCAAACACTGTTTATTTTACTTTTTTGTGACGGTATAAACCTACCGGTTTCAAGGCTTAGCAACAGTGGTGTGTATAAACTTTTATGTGCTGACTGTGATAATTTGTATATAGGAAAGACAGGAAGATCTTATGAAAAGAGATTTCGTGAACACAAATCCGCCTTAACAATTCCTATAATTTATTCTGAAATGGCTAATCATTGTCACCGTGAGAATCATACTTTTTCTATCGATTATGCCAAATTCTTACATATCAGTGGTAACGAAAATAAATTGGACAGATTAGAGGCCCTAGAAATTTCTAAGTCAGTACACCGATCGGAACATCTGTTGAACAGTTATTTCCCGAAAATCTCTCCGCTCTTGGCCGAAATTGTCCCGTGCCTCCCTCACCCTCCCGCTTCCAACTGTTGTGCGTGTATATCGGTACCAGTTCGAACAGCATTTAGTCTTGTTTGCGCTCCCCTGAAGATGATGTGAAAGCCTTGAAACCGGTAGGGTTAAACCGTCACAAAAAAGTGGAATAAACAGTGTTTGATAAAAATAAATTATAATTACCATAATTTCTCGGTTTTCTTCTACCACGTCTTCTTATATTTGTATTGTATATTTTTTGTTCTTGAATCTTAGTGAAAACATTTTTTTTACTTTTTGGTATCATATTTAAAAAAAATAATAAAACACTTATTTTTTTTTATTCACCACTGCTTTATTTGAGTTCATTGCCGGTTTTGAAGATGAACTAAATTATGCCGAAAATATATTTTTTCTAATTGTAATAGGTACAGGAGAGGAGGAAGGGGAGTAGTGGCTAATAAGGCCAGTGGAGTAGATAAACTTCAAAAGGATGGATTTCGAAAATAATGTAAGATAAAAATAAACTTTGAAAAAAGAGTTCAAAGCTTGTATCGCCGAATTTGAAACGATTGAAACATTTTCGACCTTGACTTTCTCCGATAGTTCCTTCAGCAAAGAGTTTGTTGAACCCAAGAAATGACCGTGCTACAGTCCATCCTTTTTCGAAGTGACAAAACATAAAATAACGAATATCAATCGACATGCATTTTCACTATCTAAATAGTAAGGAATATATTAGTAAAATAAAATTGTAATAATATGTCGAATTCGACATATTCGAAGGGCACCGGTAAAACTATCGTTAACTATGCACCAACCTAATAATAAATTGGTGGTTCCAAATCGATCTAATAAGGCGGGGTATTACGATGGAGCTTTTGCCATTGCTGGAATTATCTGCCTCTTAGTATTAGAGATATGGGTGGCGTGTACAGCTTTAGGAAGCACTTAAATACAACCCTTTTGGGAGAGCTTTTCAAAATGTATTATGTAATATGAACACTGCACAATACACTACAGTAAACAGAATGTGTTATTATCACATATCGGAAGATCTAAACTTATGATGTAATATGAACACTGCACAATACATTACACTAAACCGAATGTGTTACTATCACATATCGGAAGATCTAAATTTATGATGTAATATGAACACTGCACAATACATTACACTAAACCGAATGTGTTACTATCACATATCGGAAGATCTAAATTTATGATGTAATATGAACACTGCACAATACATTACACTAAACCGAATGTGTTACTATCACATATCGGAAGATCTAAATTTATGATGTAATATGAACACTGCACAATACATTACACTAAACCGAATGTGTTACTATCACATATCGGAAGATCTAAATTTATGATGTAATATGAACACTGCACAATACATTACACTAAACCGAATGTGTTACTATCACATATCGGAAGATCTAAATTTATGATGTAATATGAACACTGCACTATACATTACACTAAACCGAATGTGTTACTATCACATATCGGAAGATCTAAATTTATGATGTAATATGACCACTGTACAATACATTACACTAAACCGAATGTGTTACTATCACATATCGGAAGATCTAAATTTATGATGTAATATGAACACTGCACAATACATTACACTAAACCGAATGTGTTACTATCACATATCGGAAGATCTAAATTTATGATGTAATATGAACACTGCACAATACATTACACTAAACCGAATGTGTTGCTATCACATATCGGAAGATCTAAATTTATGATGTAATATGAACACTGCACAATACATTACACTAAACCGAATGTGTTACTATCACATATCGGAAGATCTAAATTTATGATGTAATATGAACACTGCACAATACATTACACTAAACCGAATGTGTTACTATCACATATCGGAAGATCTAAAAAGGTTTCTTTGTAGTTCGTCTTCCCTTGGTCATTCTAAGCTTTACACTCTACTTTTGTATGTATATTTATATATTTATTTGGTTTATAATATTTTTAATCTGTCAATAATAGTGGGTTTGAATCCTGGGTTATAGCGCCCTTGAGGAGAGTTTGCTCTCTAAACGGCACTATAAAAAAGTGTCTATATATTATTATTATAGTAAAATATATAAATAATTTTGTATAAAATAAAGTTAATAAAACAGCATTCTCTTGAGCATTCTTAATTGACTTTTAATTTTTCAATTTGTTCAACGTTTTAAGGTATTCGCAGCTCTTCAATGGCACATTATTATGATAATATTGTCATAAAAAAATGTCGATACGAAAACTCCTCTAAGTACACAAGTCCATTAGCAACCTTTCCCGAAAAAAATAAATTGATAGCTCGAATTACACTTGACGATATTCCGGCTGAGGAATTTATCACCTGTAACCGTAATTTTGGGAAATTTATTCATCTGGGTATGCGTGAACTGTAGATATTGACGTAATTCGTTATGATATAACACACAAAATACCTATCACGCAATTTCCTTGTAAGAGTAGGCTGAGAGGACATAACGCCAAACTTCCTATCTCGACGCACAACCTCTACATCTATACAACTACGATTTCTCTGAATTTGTACGTTTATTTCTCTCAGAATATAATTCAGATAATCCAACCATACTTTTATTGGTCTTCATCTCAAACGCCTATCACTCACATTTGCATTATATATTTGTTTTGAAAGTTTTTCCTCATTCATTTTGATAACACCATTTATAAATGAAGAAATAAATAAAATTCGTTCTCCATGCCCAAACCATTTCACCGTGCTCTTCTTCATCTCACTCAATACATCATTCTTAGGTTCACATTCGTCCCTAATCACTTCATTCCATATTCCATCATGCATTGTAACTCCATGTATTCGTCTCAAAGCACGGATTTCTACACAATTTATTCGGCTCCTCTCAGTATTTTTCCACGAACACGTTGCACTCCCGTTCATCAAAGTTAACACCAAAATACTGTTGTGGATTGTCGTCCTTGCAGATTTTGACACTCTCTGGTTCGAGTATATATATTTTATTGCCCCGTTGACCTTGTTTCCGATCGCTAAGCACTGTTCGATATCCCTTTTAACTCTTTCATCATCTGAGAAAATACTACCTTCTTAAACATCTTCTTTTGTAAGCGCCCGCATATTTTCAATTTTCATCAAAAAGTGTATTTACCTCTCATTAAAAGCTGATCAAAGACAACTGCTGGGACCGATATGCAGACGTTTACCTTCCATCTGAAGGTTACAACACTGATTCCCAATAGAAACAAATAAAAAATGTTATTAATTATTATTTTTAGTTTAAGAGCATTCGAAACCCTTTTTGGATTAAATGAAATGTGTTGTCTTGTATTACACTTTTGTTTTATATAATACAACCTGACGGGCTTATTTTCATTTGGAAATCTCTTCTTAGCAACTGAAAAGGTTTTAAAGACGCCTTGAGAAAAACTCAAACCGGAATCCTTTTAAAAAATTTCTAACGGAAATTGAACCCGCAACATCATACTAAATTCTGAATGACTTGGTCGTTACGAAAAGCTTATCTCTAGTCAATTGGTTATCATGCATGTTCATCTCTCAGACGTCGCGGGGTCTTGTGTAATGAGGAGGCCGATTTTCTCAAACTCTTGCAAATCGGCTGAAGAGACTATTGGATTAGCAACAAAATTTTGTTATCATTTAAGTTTATTTGATCTTTCAAAATACAACAGTGACGACTTCCGTGACCTATTTAATAAGACACTTGACTTCTACCCGGGAATTTCGGGTTCGATTCCATATGATACCCAAAAAAAACATTAAAGTTATGGTAAAAGAGTTCGTCTGGTAATAATATTAGCGTGCACTCGACGGTTATGAGTGCTGTCGCCTATTCATGTGCGGTAGTATTTTTAATTACTACGATTACAAACAACTAGTCTTGTGCGTACTTAAGTGGTGCTGAACCAGAACTCGATTAATGGACCTGAAGACAATCTTGCCTCCCACCCAGGTTCTTAAATATATCTGAATCACCAATTTTGGTATGTTGCGGAGTACCATTCGATTGAATAACATATATAGTAGTATTTTAAGTTTTGTTTTGATAATACTAATTGGTAATATTATTTAAACATTGCTGGGGGATGAAGGCTCCAACGCTTCCGAAATGTCACTAATCTTGCATTATTGTACACTTTCGTTGTTATAGTACAACCTGGCAGGGTTATTGCCATGTGGTGGAAAACTCTTCCAACCAACCAGAAACATTTTAAAGAGAGGCCTTAAATGAAAACCAGACTAGAATCTTTTAAAAAAAATCAGGGTTCCAGCGGGATATGAAGTTAGGTTGGGAGACATGCGTCTTACCAACTAAACCCCGGAGGTCGTCATCTTCTTAGCTAAATAAATACAAATGCAGTAATTTAAAAAACTCTTTTGAATAAAATAAAAAACGTTCAAGGACAAAACAAGTCCTGTCATTCCAATTTGGCGTTATTCATCAGGATTTCTGAAAAAAATATGATAATATTATCCGCGTCATATTTTAAAATTGTGTCAACTTAAATGATGTATCGTCCTACAGTACAAGGCTTTTAATGTACGCGTATTACGTTTTATTTTGTTAATTTTTTTTTTGAGCAGAGAAAATTTATTATTAAAAAAAATGTGTTTACGTATAAAAGAAGACAAATGATAATAATTTCAGGCGGCAAAGTTAGAAACTGTTTGTCAAGTTTTTATGAAAAAAACATTTTTCAATTGAAAAAATATTATTTTATACTTGAAATATAACATTTGTTAAATTTCTAAGGGAAAACTTTAAATGAAGATGAGCAATTAAAAATTAGAGCAAGTTAACAAATTCTGCATTTAGATAGTATTTTTACAGATTACTGAAGAGTTACGAGAGATATGGAATGGCTTATAGCGTTAGAAAACAAGGTCAACTGGGCACAAAATCGAAACGAACAGTTAAAAAATCTGCTAAGATGATAATCCACAATTGTGTTTTATTTTCAACTCTGATGTTTGAAAATAAAACGTAGACGTGGAAAAAGACTGAAAAGAGATGAATAATGCGTAAGCTTAGAAGATTACATGAGGTGACAATATATAGCAGAATATGGAATGTAGTTAGGGATGAATTAAGGTTGATGCGTTGGGTAAGACGAAGAAGAGCGCTCTGAGGTGGGTTGGATATGTAGAAAGAACGAATGAAGAAAAACTAACAAAACATATATAGTGCAAATGTGAGTGGAAAGCGTGGTGGAGGAAGACCAAAGAAAGTATAGTAGAACCAAGAAAATCATCATATTTCTAAATAAGAAAACGTAGTATGTCAGAGAAATAGTATAAGAAGGCGAAGGATGTGTGTTGGCACAGAAAAGCTTTACGTTTTTTTCTCTCTGCCTACCCCGACAGGGAAATTACGTAATGGTTTGTATGTATATATCAGATGAGAAGAGGCTCATAAGCAATACCTTGGTGTTTTCGAAATTTACCCCATCGAACTTAATGTTGATATCTGTCCAAATATAAGAGGTAGTATTACCAGCCCAGATACAGATATTGCCAATATTATATGTTAAACGCCCTTGTTTCAGACCTTATTCCTCCTATATGATAGGCCTTTATCCAATTTATATGTAGTAGCGCTTATAAGCTATGTTACTTTATATAATGTAGAAACAACAACAGTCTTTATTTTACTTGAAATTTTATTATGAAAAATCACTATATACGAGTATATGACCCCGTGGCCTAGTTGGAATGACGCCTATCTTCCGTGTTCAGTTTCCATTTGTATAATTTTTTTTTAATATTCCAATCTGGTTTTCATTAAAGAGCTCTAAAATATTTCTAATTGGTGTAAGAGATTGCCGTAATACATTAAATGTCATCTATTTATTAGTTTTTTTTTTACTTGATTGGCTATTTTCAAAAAGTCATAAATTGAATCATGTCATTGTTTATACAAATTATTATTTTTTTTCAATCATACGAGTAGTTTGTTTAAAAGTCAATACGGTTATTAAATTATACAAACGTGACTTGAAAGTAAATTAACGTATAAACAGAATTATTGATTATGCCTGTTAATGTATTTTTTGGAATGGAATAATACATGCAATACAAAACTTTAAAAAAATACAAAGCGTACAAAAAAAGCACTTATTATAGCAGACGAAACTATTTGGTATGTGCGCAACACTAAATATACTGTCATTAACCGGAGAATTTATTGGGTTACTAGCCAAATGGATTTTCACTTGAATTTCAAAGCCATTCAAATCTTCTCACTAACACACACCGAACCTTTCAATTATTTCCACCTATTCGACAAAACGCTGCACCAAACGTATAACACCAGCAGATATATAATTCTATTTTATAGCATTTTAGAGATCTAATCTCACATAACTGCACTGCTTAAAAACTTAGATGGTTAAAGATAGAGAAGTGCGTTCAACATAAGGTTAGATTAACGTTGCTCGGAGCGATCAACAATCGGGTTCCTCAATATTTCCAGGATTGTTTTAGACGCGAGGCGATCTTCGAATTTTATTTTGGGTTAAGGTTGTGGACTGTAATTACTTTTGACTCTTTGAATCCCAGTATATTTATCAAACCTATATATTTCGACGGAACATTTTAAGTAGTGGGATCTCTTCTATGGAACTGTATTCCGTTCTCCCTAGGACAAATTTCCAAATTGGTGATTACTAGGTAGACTTAAAAAGTCACTTTTTCTCTGTACAAATTCTATAAGTACATATGTTAAACAAGATACGAAGCGCTCTAGAAGTGCTCTTAATTATCGGGAAAAGAAAGTGTATTAAATTATCTGAAAAGAACTTGACCCAATATTTTCTCCATTATATAAAATACTTAATCTTCAAAAATTACATATTGATTTACTTAAGATAAGTATTTTTAAAACTAAATTTGGTTTTGGTTTATACCTTATCACTGTTTGAAAATCTCACATTTCAGTAGATATTGAAAGCAATTTTTGCATGCAAATTTATTTTTACCAGTACACATAGTTTGTGCACACATTTCGACAAAAGATTATTGCGTCGGCTTCCGTTTCATGTAATTAAGCTCCAGTGTATCCGGTTTTACCTCGTAAAATATCTATACCCCTTGGTAAAGTTATTCAGCTCTATGCCCCTCTGTCAGTTATTCAAAGGAAAGCTTCGCGTGGGGACATTCAGTTTGCTCAACTGTCCGAAAACCGGTAGGCTGTAAACAAATTAAGCTTTTGTGGAGGAAATGTTATATTGCATTAATAACGTGTCAACAATGGCGTTAGGCAGTGGAACGTAGACTCAGTCAAATTGTATAGAAATAAACTGTGCCTACTAAAATATTTATTCTAGCCCGCTTTGGAAGCTTTTACAAGTGGATATATATTTTTAGATTAGATACAGAGCTCTTGAAAATTAGATGCAGAATTCTTGAAAAATGCCACAAGGTTTTCTTTATAAAATTTCCATAAGGCTAATAATTCTGCAAAGTTATTTTATTTTAATAATCATGCTATATGTATTTTAGTAATATTCCATGTATTTTAGTAATATTTAATATAAAATATATGAATATTCACAGAGTGAAATATCGCGTACATGCACAGGTGTATTTGAAAGTACGAAGCATATCCAGAAAGTAAGTGTACTGAATTTTTGTAGGTTAATTTTTTTTTATTTAAACAAAAAAATTACGTGGTTACCGTAGTACATATGTAAGCTATTTTTCGACATAGTCGCCATTCCTCTCAATGCAGGTGGTGAAGCGGGGTATCAACTTTTTGATGCCTTCCTCGAAGTAGTTTCCCGCCAACCCCTCCGTCCACTTCTCCACCTCCTCCTTTACCTCCTCGTCGGTTGAAAACTTTTTTCCACCCATGTGCAGCTTCAGGGAAGTAAAGAGATAGTAATCTGAAGAGGTGCTAGGTCAGGGGAATGCGCGGGATGGTTCAGGACATCCCATTTAAACGAGGCGAGCAGTTTCTTCGTGGCGTTGGCCGTGTGTGGTCTGGCATTGTCATGCAGCAGGCAGACTCCCTTTGTCAGCATGCCTCTCCTCTTGTTCTGAATCGCCCTCCGCAATTTTTTTAGGGTCTCACAGTATCTTGCAGAGTTGATGGTCTCCCCTTGAGGCATATATTCAATTAAAATTATGCCTTGACAGTCCCAAAACACGGATGCCATGATTTTCTTGGCTGAAATTGTGGTTTTGAACTTTTTGGCGGAGGGTGAAGAGGTGTGACGTGACCGTTTTTAAACTCGCGACACCACTTGTACACACTCGTACGATTCATAGCTTTATCACCATATGCAGTTTTCACCTCATTATAAACCTCAACCGGAGGTTTTCCCTTCCAAACGAGATAACGGATGACGCCGCGTATTTCGCACTTGGCGGGAGATTGGATTGACATTTTTCACGAAACGTGTTGTCGCGTCGACATTTCTCAACGTACTGACCTCGAACCGGTCTCGTTGCGGAGGGTAAGGGTTAGGCTACACGGAAGTGTAGCCAACATGTCGAAAATAAAATCCATCCGGTCGTGAGAGCCTCAGTACACTTACTTTCTGGATACGCATAGTATGTTACGATATTAATAAAAAAAACTTCTAGAATTTCAGGCGCATACACTTAATAAGTTGTTTCTTGTTTATGTTGCAACACTACAGCAAACTGATAAGTTACAAAAGTTTTATCAACAGCTACGAGACAAACTCTTAATTGACTTGGGCATTGACCAATAATGAATTTATATCATATTGATTTGATGAGTAATACATCTGTCTTCCGACCCGGAGGTTGTGGGTTCGATTCCCTTTAGAACTCAGCTTTTTAAAGGTTCTTATCTAATCTTCACTAAAGACTTGTTTAAACACCTTTCTGATTGATTGGCAGAGATAACAATATTACAATAAGCCCGCTAGGTGGTAGTGTACACAATCAAAATGTTGTATATGCAATACAATTAAATTTTAGGAAAAGTTAAAAATATGTTACACCATAAAAATTTGCTTTAATTATTATTCAAAGCACAATTTAAAAAAATACTTCTTTTCTGGTTTTTACCTTTTAATCTTTTTGTAACATTCCACATTCGAATCTTGCTATCTGTATGTTACTTCCTTCACGTTCCAGCTCTCTTGTGTCCATTTTCGTACAAAATGATATATTCACGTTTGTATATCATTTTATAGAACAAATTGGAATACACGTTTTTATTTCATTGTATTCTATGAAAACTTGAAAAAAAAGGAATTTTGTGTAATTGAAACACTTGACTTAATTTTGATACTTTATTGAAAACAAAATTACAACAAATTAGCTCAATACATTATATTTTATATTTACACATTTAAAACGAGTAATATTTTACATGTATTTGTTAAATGGTTAAGTCGCGTCTATTAATTAATAATTTAAAGATAACTTAAGTGAAATTTGGAGAAATGTTGAGTTTGAAGATATTTTGCAATAACATTTTGTGAATAGGAAAAAAAATCAATGAAGATTTTTTTTAAATAAATAAAATATTTAATACAGCGTTAAAAAGGATAGCGAGCTCATTAATGAGATTTCCAGCATCGAGATGACGTAATTGTATAAAGGACAACAATTAATTTAGATGAAATATATTTTAAATGGAAGTAGAGTAAAGAAAGAAATCTTAAGATGGTTTGGACATGTCGGAAGAATAAATTGTGAAAGACTTATTAAATAAATATTTATATATGATTCATTAACGTCCAAAGAAGAGATAAGTTGAGGGAATAATGAAAGGATATTGTTAAAGAAAGTTTGACTGAGGGAAAGGTATGAAAAACAATAGTGAGAGTATGATGGTGTGTATCGATGTAGTTAAAACGAGAATTGTGTACATGGATTAAAAAACTTGTTGTTAAGATATATCCTCTCTACCTACCCAAAAAGAGACGTAGCTTGATGTTATGTATGTACGTTATTACTTAATACTGTAAATTGACCAATTCATGTTTCACGTGAACGATTTCAGTTGAATCTAATGTAGGCTCTATTTATTTTCCAAAACGAGGAAAAAAATCTCAATATTAATGTATGCTATATAATTTACATAATATAAAGATCTAAAAAAACACACTTACATAAAGGAGATAAAAATTGTACATTAATATTATTTAATTTTTAATAATCTCTCATTGTCATTGATGGATGGTGAAAAATTCACTCAGTTTTTCATTTTCCAAATATTTATTTCTTTTTGTTGAAATATAGATGTTATTTAAAAAAAAGTGTTTTTCGAAAACATATTACCTTCTCAAAACAATTAAAACTACTTTTATAAATTTTTAATAAAAAAATAAAACACTTATTTTTAATTCTGTATTCATCACTGTTTTATTTGAGTTCACTACCAGTTTCAAAGACCTCCGTCTTCCTCGTCAGGAGAAGATGTACAAAATAATGTCTCAAATATATTTTTTCTAATTGTAAAAGTTATAGGAGATGGTAGTAGTGGCTAATAAGAGCAAGAAATAGGTAGGTAGGTATCAAAAGGATGGCTTTTGAACGGGAAACATATTTAGCAGGCTATTATTGAAATTAACTTGTTATTTTTAAACCGGTAATGAACTCAAATAAAACAGTAGTGAATGTAAAATAAAAAAAGTGCTTTATTTATTTTATTAAAAATTTATTAACATGAAACCACAAAGTGAAACAAACGTATTTTTTAAGATTCAAGAAAAAAAATCGTTTTTGGTAATATTTTAATACAGACACCTTAATTCGCAATTTCTGAATCCAGAAGTGTGGAACCAACAAGTCGTATTGAAAAATATTTTCAAACTCTTTCTTTCAACATTCAACCATTTTTCACAATTCACTATTACATCTTGTTAATAAAATAGAAATTTAAAACTGAATCGAACCTGGCATGCCTACGGAATATTAACATTACTTTTGTAATTACATTTTACAGAGCCCCACAATGTCGGAAAAGAACTGCAATAAAAATCATAACCATTTATATGTAATTTCCCTAGGGGTTGAAAAGCTATTTTCATAACCAATTACAACGTGTAAGGGTCGAGGAAAACCATGGAGGTGATTGAAAAATATCGTTGCTTTTTACAAATCGATATTTAACCCAATTTCAGTAAGTTTTACTGATAACAAAGTTTTTTTTAAAATTAATAAAATTCTATTATTTCCTTACGCAAATAATAAATCTTTTTTTAAAATTGTTTTATCTTTTATATTTTTTTCTCAGAAATTATTTCATACTAATGAATCGGTTGATAAAAAATGTAATTAAAGATTAAAGAATTATAAAAAAAACACTTAACTATATTTTCTTCAACTATAATATATTTTTTAATATATAACTGCATTGTATTACACTTTCGTTATATACTGTACAACTTGACAGATTTATTGCCATATGGCGATCTGTTTCAACAGCCAGAAAGATGTTCAACATACCACATACATTTTTTTAATATACCAAAAGTTCACCGGAATCAAACCCGCAACCCCCGGATTGCCTGTTAGGTGTTTTAACAAATAGCCCACAAAGGGGTATATGTGCTATGTGCATTTAGATTGACGTAGATGACTAGCATTTAGGTTGGTGTATTTCAACACATGCTATGGTTTCTTAAAATAAGTTAATTTGCAGTGGGTGTTGAAATGCATATAGTTATCAAATACAGTGGAAGGCAACCAAGTTAAGTGTTTTATTTTTATATTCCAATAATCATGAATTTCTACAAAGTTATGCCGTGATTATTTAGACAAAAATAATTATCAATGCTTTTTTTATTATAAGGTGGTACCAATGGTTTTTAAGGCAGGCAAATTGGTTTAAATAATACCCCTTTTTGAAGTGGTTGGTTTATTCGTTGAAGTGGCATGAAAGGGTGGTATTTAAGTTGTGTCTTATGGTTGTGACTACTGCGAACATATTGAGCTATCACAATCGGTCTTTTAAAGTGGCTGGCCCCATACCAACGAATAAATGTCTTTTGTAAGCATGATTCTTTAGTTCACAATATTTGAAATATGAATAAGTTTTATTTAGTTGCTAAATGGCGACAGGAAAATTAATAAAAGTAATTTTTAGTAGAATTATTATTTCTGGGTATTTTAAATTTTTTATCATGATGTTACTTTGAGATTCACAAGTTAGTTGTATTTTTTAGTTTTCTTTCTATGTCTGCCGAAAAAAATTATATATTTCAAAAGCTTTACTGATTTGTTTTCTTATATTCATACACATGCAACCTCCGTGGCCTGGTGGTAAGACACTTGTCTGCCGATCCGTAGGTTGCGGGTTCGATCCCCGCTGGAACCCAGATTTTTTTAAATAGGATTCCAGTCTGGTTAACACTTAGGGTATATAAAACATATTTCTGGTTGGTTGGAAGAGATTGCCTTATGGCAATAAACTCGCCAGGTAAAAAAAAAAATAAAAAAAAAAAAAAGTTCTGTGATTAAAATTTTACCCGAGTACATTTTTCAGAGTAATCCAGTTTCAAATAATCAGACATCATGGTTACCCTCGTTATGCACGGTCCTTCTTTACACGATTTCTAAATTAAAAAATAATAATAAAAAGTATTTTTGATTTTACCCTATTGGAAAAAAAACTATGTAGGTAGGTATTCTCATTAAAAATAAAAATAATATTTTTTTACCATTTTTGTGATATTTTTCTTCGTTCCGAAATCGAACCAACTCAACGAGATTAAAATCAGCTTACTTGACTTAATCGCACGTAGAGCAAGATTCCTTTTATAACAATAATTTTTATACATTTTTTTAATATAAATGAAATTAACAATTTAATTAAAGAAAAGGTAAGAAATAAAAAGAAAAAAACATACATCTTATTTGCATAAACATATTTTTAGTTACCATTATTTACTACAATTATTTTTAAAACGAATTTTTGTTTTTATGAAATTATGTTGTTTCCCACTGAAAACTTAAAAACGATCAGTTAATCAACAATGTAAAAAATTGATCATTCTTATAGATAATTCTTTCAGTGGTCTGGCATCTTAATAACTGTGTCGTAGTTGAAGAATTCTCAGCTGAAGGCGATGAAGAGGATGACAACAGATAAGAGTAGCAAGAGGGCAGAAGGGCCACTGGTGCTGCTCCCCTGCTGTAGCTCGGCTAGGCTCTCTTCTGAAACAATAACAGCCTATCAGGTTGGGCTTATGAAAAGTATTAGTGCTAGTTGTATGGTCATAAACCATTTATTTTACTATTTCTTATCATGACTTATCATGATCTTATTTTATAAAACTTTCATATACAGGCAAAACTCAATCACATATTAAGCTCAAAATGAACTTAATACACCATAAAACATGTAACTATGAAATAAATGTTTTGTCTAAACAACTTACTTCCATTACTTTCCTTAAAAACATTTTCTGAAATATAGATGTCAATATCCGAGATCCCATTCAAATACGATAGTCCGAGAATAAATAATGAGTTTGACAACTTTGTTCCACTTATTTTAAGTCTAAACATTTCTATATCTCAAATAGTAATCAAGAACATAAAATATAAACAGTGGGTGACTCAGTCAGTGGGTGCTTGTTGCGCGCTTACTATATTCGGTAATTATTTTAATGTCATCCTCTGGATGAAGACTGCAACGGTTTAGAAACGTCGTTCATCATTTTAGGCAACTTAATAAAGTAACAACTTTGTAAAAAAAATAGTGGAAGAATGCAACGAAAATCGTTGAACATATTTAAACACAAAGACGTATTAAGTGTTTAAAAGAATCAGTTTTATTTTGAAATACGAGGCGTATCCAGAAAGTAAGTGTACTGAGGCTCTCACGACCGGATGGATTTTATTTTCGACATGTTGGCTACACTTCCGTGTAGCCTGACCCTTCCCCTCCGCAACGAGACCGGTTCGAGGTCAGTACGTTGAGAAGTGTCGACGCGACAACACGTTTCGTGAAAAATGTCAATCCAATCTCCCGCCAAGTGCGAAATAAATAATGCCGGGCAAGAGTTTTTGAGGCGCTGCAAACTCCATGAAGATGAATTTCTCCGCTCCATCGTTACTGGAGATGAAACTTGGGTTGCACACTACCTGAAACCAAAAAGCAGTCTCAACAGTGGCGTCACACCTCTTCACCCTCCGCCAAAAAGTTCAAAACCACAATTTCAGCCAAGAAAATCATGGCATCCGTGTTTTGGGACTGTCAAGGCATAATTTTAATTGAATATATGCCTCAAGGGGAGACCATCAACTCTGAAAGATACTGTGAGACCCTAAAAAAATTGCGGAGGGCAATTCAGAACAAGAGGAGAGGCATGCTGACAAAGGGAGTCTGCCTGCTGCACGACAATACCAGACCACACACGGCCAACGCCACGAAGGAACTGCTCGCCTCGTTTAAATGGGATGTCCTGAATCATCCCGCGCATCTCTGACCTAGCACCTTCAGATTACTATCTCTTTACCTCCCTGAAGCTGCACATGGGTGGAAAAAGGTTTTCAACCGACGAGGAGATAAAGGAGGAGGTGGAGAAGTGGACGGAGGGGTTGGCGGGAAACTACTTCGAGGAAGGCATCAAAAAGTTGATACCCCGCTTCACCACCTGCATTGAGAGGAATGGCGACTATGTCGAAAAATAGCTTACATATGTACTACGGTAACCACGTAATTTTTTTGTTTAAATAAAAAAAATTGTAACCTTAAAAAATTCAGTACACTTAGTTTCTGCATATGCCTCGTAGATTTGAACCCTAGTACATTATGAATAAAAGTTTAAATTGATTGAAATAAATACTGTTTAAAGTAATTAGTGTGTATTTAGCTACAAATATTTCATTGTAGTTCGGCTTTCCTTGAGAAGTTTTCTTAGGTTTTTTTACCAAATATACGAGGAAGTGCCTTATTTTATGGCCGCAGTCACCACCTTCCTATTGCTACACTCAAGCTATTTTATTTTTTATCTGTCATTAAGAGTGGGTTCGATTCCCAAATTCGAGTGCCCTTAAAGATAGTCTGTTTCTAAAATGGCGCTGCATGCATTGTCCTTTTATTATTCTATTATTATTATTGTATACAAATTATACGTTTAAAATCACTCAAACAAATTCAATCTAAGTCACAAATTACAATCAACATTGAATTTAAATACTTTATAATTTAACAATTTTTTCCTCAAGAGTGCTCCAATTAATAACATTGAACAGTTTGTAAACGCCATTTCTAATATTCAATAAGTTCTGATAAAAAAACGACTGAAAGTATGACAAGTCCTAGCCTTATACAAAGACCCTTTATAATTTATTTATTTATGGCGTGTTTTAATTTTCATATATTTTCTTTTCCTTTAATGAATAATTAAGACAACTTTCCCAATACCTCTTAAAAATTGTTTATCTAAAAAATATTAGAATATTTTTTCTAAAATAATAAAAAAAATACGTTAAAGCTTTGTGAGCCAGATTTTTACCTTCAATAAAATATTTTTTCAGTTTCTTTGTAAAATTTAATTGATAGAGAAAACTCTGTATGCCTTTCAAAAGTCCTGATAAACGAGTATTTTTATGAACTTTCAACGATACAAAAATATGTAAGTATAACGAAAAATGTTATCAAGTTCATTTCAAGAGTAGGTAAATAAGGGAAACTGAAAATAAAAAGGACTTAGTAAGAAAATGAAGTCAGTTTTTTTCTCTCGCAAGTTTAATATTTACGTATAGAAAAGAGATTTTTATTTGAATAAATTTCGCAAGCAAGCTTCAAATAATGTAAATAAGTGTCCTTATATATTTTGAGGGGTTAAAAAGTGACTGTGATTACAGCTTTTGGAAAAATTCATGAACAGAAAAACATCCTCTTCGTTTTATTTAATCAACCCTTCTGAGACTTTTTGTGAAGCCGAATATCAAAATAGACACATCCTGGATAATCTTCGGGGAAATAACTTCGGCATTATATCACACACACTTAATTTAGCTTCACAATAAACTAATTTTGTTTATGAGAACGGATATATTACATGACAAAAAAATCATTTAAGTAAACCATTGACGATTTTTATTGTACTTTTATTTGAGTATTTATTCAATTTATTTATTTCATAAAACTTTCAAGGGACTTTTCTAAAGTTTACTGATTGAACGGTGCTTTAATGTAACAGACGATAATGTAGAAGAAACGAATAATTCCATCCCTTTAAAGGAAGATTTTTAATAAAGCTAATAAAATTAATTTAAGAATTACAATTCGCTTCGACTTTAATAAAAGGGAACAAAAAACTTGTTAAAAACACATTAAAAATCCACGTGCCAATTTGACAAAATTTTCTCTCGCAAAAAACTTAACTGTAAATTAAATGCACAGAAAGTAATTCAAAATCGAGTTTTCAATTTCGTCGAAAACTTTGGAAATTTTTGGGTAAAATTATGGAAATCCTCGAAAGATTCTTGCATAGATATCGGTTGAGACAGTATTAAAATTTTCGTATTAAATTTCAGCAAATAAATACTCGTATCTCCAAGACGGTGGATTTACAAAACAAATTTGAAAGGTAAACGTTGTCTCCAAACTTAAATATTAATCTAAGGAGTGTTCCTTGTGTTAAAACAAACTTGAAGCAAATATATTTATCGTTTAATGTGAGTTGAAACTCAAATAATACATGAAAAGCTAAACGGAAATAAAAAACATAAAAATAATTATAAAATATGTTTTATGTATTTATTACACATTAGACCAATATGATAAGTGACTGAATGATCTTGAATTTCTTCGAAAATCCATTATTCTCATTTTTCCTACCCTAGTAACATACAACAAAGAAATTGTCATTGAGTAATATTATATAAATGTTCATGTTCTAACGTTCAAAATAGAAATGAAATACAAAACAATTAGCATTAAAGGCGTATCGACTATGATAATATAAACATACCTTTTTGACAACATTCAAAAGTACAATAGTCCCCCCCCATATCCACGATTTCAGTTGTCCGAGGTATCATTACCTGCAGTCAACCACGGTTCAAAACATTTAAATGGGAAATACCAACGTATCGCCAGAAGGTTAATAGTAGTCCAAGGCTTCGACATAATGCCTATGTCATTCTTCTCATTTCCTCTATCACATTATCACTCTCATCACAGAAAGAAAAAGGGTCAGTATAGTACTTTAAGATATATTCAGAAAGAGAGAGTGCTAGACCCCACCCATATTTATTACAGTGTATTGGTTTAATTGTCTTATTTCATTGTTATATATTTGTGAAAATCTTTAACTGTGCCTAATTTACAAATTTAACCTTATCATTAGTATGTGTGTATAGAAAAAAAACGTAGAATATATATAAAGAATTCGATATTATCTGAGTTTTTAAGATTTTATTTACTGGGGTTCTTGGAACGTATCCGCCGCGCATTAGGAGAGATATTGTATAATGTGATTTAAAGAATGTTGATCAGGAACTTTTTGAATAATTATGATAATCATTAACTTTTTAAATAATGATTATGATAATAATAAAAAAAAGCATTTAAAGAATAGATTCTCCTTAAGGGCATTAAGAACTATATTTAAGTGATAAATTCACCTGAAACTTCATTTGAGCCAAGCAAAATTTATTTGGTGACATTTTATCGTAGTACATTGCATACTGATATTGCTACTGGATGTATCTCATGGGCATAGTTGCAAGATCAGCAATACGTGTAAATATTAAATATTCGTCAATGATCGTATCAAATTTATAAGTGGCATGTTCATTTAAGCTCGAGTTTGAAAACAAATAGCATAGTGTCTGCAGGATTCAAGAATTTGAGAGTTTTTAAATTTTTATTTGAAAAGGTAAAGTAAACGATATGTCAATTTTTATTATTTGTAATGACTTTTTGTGCAGGAATACCAAATACACAAATTATTAGAATACATACATCTATAGCGGATTGCTTATCTTTATACGTCGTGATGATCTTGATTTGTATTCAAGTAAATATAGACTCAGGAATGCGGATAAACAGCGAAAGTGAACAGTAGGCAAATAAATAACAAGTCTTGACAGTTGAATGAATGACAATAATAATATCTTTATTTCTCAGCGTGCGGGTAATTTATACAAATGAGTGAACCAGTTCGCGATACATATTCTGCCTTGCTCTAGCGCATGAATTGGCGGTAGATTATTTATTTGTATTTGGAGATGGCTAGCCAAGTCGCAGATACTATAAATAGTAAACATTGTTGTTGTTCATAGCGTGTGACAATCCATGAATACTTCATCGGTCATTGACCCTGTATGTTTACTATCTTAACAATAATTAATTTAATTTAATTGTGTTTAACAATTCACTTATTTATTTTAACAATTATTTATTTATTTAGGTAGGTATCCTACACATCTATTGTCATTATTAGGTAGATTAAATAATACTAGATTACTAGAATTTAAACATTGTTGTATTTAAGGTTCTTAGTGTTTTCTATTGATCATTATTTATTTCAGATCTTTGCCTTAGAAACAATGTTTTTAAGTGATGACGAACGTAGTGATTACTCTCAACTTTCATAAATAAGAACAACCAGGAGGAACCCAGGAAATGTTTCAAAATAAGCTTTGATGTAGCTGGTGACACGACATTAAATAGTTGACATTTAAAAATAAGATAGTTTCAGGAAAACATTTGAAGATCATTCTTATTGTTCTTATTTTTTAATGTTAATGTATTATATTATACATCCGGTATTGATATCACAGAACTGAATATTCTATCAGTAGATCTACGGAGGCTTTTTTCAGTTTATTGGGGGGTTTTTTATATACTTATATACACACTGATGTAAATGCAAAAAAGTAACAACAAACGGCAGCCTCTGGTAGCTCATTATTATCGACTGAGAGAAAATCCTATGATTATTACTAAAAAATGTATATAAAATGGTACTCTTATTATGATATATGTCAAATCCAAGTTTGAAAAAGATTTTTAAGAGCTTATTATTTCTTAAAAAAAATATTTACTAAGAAACAAATTAACAGTGTGACAAACATATTATTGACACTCATTTGTCTTTCACAAATAAAATCATTTTTTAGTTCAAGTTTATAGCTAATTATTTTCTAATATTTATTCATGCACCCAAAATGTCAAAAAGGAACGAGGCCAAAAACTGTAACGAAAGAAATAATGAATAATTCAAAAGAGTTATTTATTTTGTTTTCCTTAAAAAAAACAATTTGTCAAAAGAAGTAGGATATTGAATTCTTCTAATATATTCATATATTACGAAAGCAGGTGAAATATTATGAATTTCAATGTACCTTAAAATATATTATTACAGTACACATATGTTAAATGTAATCGTAAACTTGTTTCTTTGATTTTTTTGATAAAATCAATTAAATGGTAAAAAATATTTCATATCAAATAAAGAAAGCGGATGTAAATAATTTATTATGGCTAGATTGGGTGATGTAGGTTTCGGCCAAAAAATGCGAACTCAAAAAATGTCGATCAGCCACATTTCAATCGAAAACGTTTCGATTGACCGGATATATTTATAACACGATCAACTAAGTTAAAGTATCCACTATGTGACTTACAGAGCAGTAGAAAAAATAATAAAACCATGAAATAAATTGGAAGTATTTATAAAAGCCAGACTTACATCGATTACAGATTTACATAAATATCATCGTCGTTGCTAGGCTTCGTAGTTGAGGATCTCCTCGCCATTACAACGTTAATTCAGTTGGAAAGTGAAGCAGTGCCGAGGATTTTTTGTTTCTTTCTCCATTTTCTCTTCTTCAAGTGAGTGAGTCATTGCGCACCAGCAAATTCACAAGCCTCCCCGCTGTACTGGATCCGATGGCACACCGAAGTGAGACGATTGGAGCATACCGGAATATTTTTTAAATTTATTTTTACAATAATAGAAACGATGGAAGTCACAGGAATCCTTTTACTTTCGAATACAAGGTGGAAAAAATGCTTGTGTCATTCTAAAGGAGAAGCACGGCGCGAGGTTCGAATCGGCGACCTTCCCCACGGAAGTCAAGGGCGTTACTATACGGCCATGCACCTCAGACCTACTAAATAAGAAAGTGAAGATGACATAGTCAAAGGTATCATTTTACCTCCGAATACTAGGTTATTATATTTATTTGACATTAATGTAATAAATGTATCTGCCAAATAAATGTTATTTGAAAAAACCTACAAAAACACTACAAAAAATATTTTATCCATTGAACCTTTAAAACTTTAAAACTTTTTTTTGTATTTCTTAGTGACTTTTTTTCACAGTCACAGCTCAGCGTTATAATTCTTTGATGGTTTGAAACAAAGGGTATAATTGACTTCACTTCTTCTAACAATATGTCCAAATTGTGACAGTATTCTCTTCTTGCATAACCAATACTCATCTACATTGACGATAATACGAGTAGATAACGTCTGGCGATCAATTAAATATTTTCATTTGCAACTTCCTCTATAGTCACCCTATATTATTTTTTATTTATTGTAATGTGATTTGGAAGCGACGTTATGAAAAAAATATAGATATCTTGGTGATTAAACCCAATTTCATTTTAATTTTCTAATACTTTATTTAAACACCAGCAAATCAGAATTTATTTAGATTCAGTAACATTTAATGTATGGAATATGCAAAGGGGATTTAACCCACGTGTTAACCGTGTTGTATTGTATATTGACGCATATTAGAACCAACGTGTTGTATTGGTTCAAATGGAATGATTTTTGTTAAGGCGAAATTTAATTTGATATTTCAATGAAACCATATGTGTGCTTTGGATCCTTTTTGCAGACGTGTTTTTAGGTTAGGTTAGGTTAGTATATATCAGTATAAAACACAAGCAAACAACGTATATAGAACCGTCTGACGTGTTATATTGATTCAAATGCAGTGATTTTTGTCAAAGCGAAATTTAATTTGATGTTTCAATGAAACCATATGTGTACCATACTTTGGATTCTTTTTGCAGATGTATTTTAATATATCAGCATACAGCACAAGCAATCCTTTTCGAAATATGTCAAAGCCTTTCAACAAACTTAATGACTGACATGTAGTGTCAGCTAGCCAAGCCATTTTAAGAACATTCAATACTTAACATTCTTATAATGCTAGAAAATTGCAGATTTTCTACGCAGCCTGATTATGAATAACCCAAGCATAATATTTCTTCGCACGCTTAAAGAATTATTTTCAAACATGCTTAACAAACAATGAAAACATTATTATTAGCCCCTTCACTTACAACTAGGGCTTCCAAACCGATTTGAACAAAATCCGATTAACTGATTATTGAGATTAATTTCAAAATAACCAAAAACCGGCTATTTTATTCGGTTCATTAGTCAGTGGTTTTTTTTTTTATCGAGTCCTGGTTGAGAAGATAAAGTTGTACACTCGCGTGCCAGGTGATGTGTTTAAATTCTGAGACTGCCAAGAAACTATTACTATTTGCATAACACAGGTAAACTTATTTACATACCCGTTTCACGCAAATACATTGGGCAGATGTATTGCTTGAAAGCAATTTCTTCCAGTCAACCAGTTTTTGTTTTATAGTTATTATTGGTTTCCATGGCCGTGTCTTTATTAACATACTACAGTACATGAATACAAGAATTGAAAAAAAAAAAACAAAAAAAAAAAGATTAATCTTAAAGACAATGTGGATTAGGGTGGGTATGAGTTGTGTAGGAGTTAAGTGGAATAGTTAGAGATAAATAAAGATTTTTAATATTATTCTTAAATATCGATAATGAGTTAGCACATTTGATTAACCCAGAAATTTTGTTCCAAAGTTTAACTAAATTTACTGAATGTACAAGTGATATAAAAAGTGAAATTATATTGCAAAATATTTATTTCTTTATTTAACACTTCTTTGTAAGAAAACAATCTAACGGAATCATTGCTCTGTGGCAATCTCTTCCAACCAACCAAAATGTACCAAAACCAAATGATTATTTCCTTAATTACAAGTATACTCGTATGTTATGTCACGTAGTTCTGCTGATCTACGCCATGGCATTACATTAGATAAGCTATTTCAGTTCACGCTGCTGTGCCGAGCAGACAGCGTGATTCACTTTCCTTGACATTATCTTTTGTTTTTCATAACCAATTTCTTTAATGTAAAAGTAACTGAAAACCGGCAAGCTGAATTAGGTGATTAATTAGAAATCCTACTTACTACGTCCCTGTTCTGTAAGTTTATTGAACACCAGCACGATTGGTATAGCGGTATCCGGTCAATCACAAATTACATTAAATTTATCAAATCACATCGGAAATCTGGGACGTACCCTGATAAACAGCTTTCCATTTTTTATTTGCAGAAAAACATTTTGTCAGACTTGTATGTTTGGCGTAGCTTTCCTGAAATGGAACGACGGATTACTTTTATTTTTGTTTTTTAAATAACAAAAGGAATGTCATGATTAACAACATTACCGGATTTTTTAAACCATCAATGCTAAGTTATTTAATTTAATTTTAAATCGTACAACTATATGTCAAAAGACGTTTCAAAGCGTATTTGTTAATGAGTTGCATTACTTTAAAAGCGATGTATTTATATGACACTAAAATATAACAGGAATGAAAGTCAGCATCGAAATTCAGAATTGATATAAAATGTACGAACAAAAAATATATAGGTGTATTCTCTAATAGAAGATTCAGTAATCCGGAAATAAAATGTATCTCTTATTTTTCTTTCTCCTCTCCCTACTCCCAAACCTCTTCACCCAATGTATCACATGCTCTAATTTTTATTATCACCCGTTTGGGGTAGTGTGAGCAACACGCATCACCTGAAACTCCAGCGAGTGCAGAACAAGGCATTCAAGATATCTTTTAACACCCACCCGAGAATAAACTTTACCCGACTTCACGCCGAACAGCGAGAAGAAACCCTACAACACCACATCCTCGCTTGGACCGTGAAGTTATATAAAAGTCAACAAAATCACAGCAATCCCTTAGTCGCTGCCCTGGGGACTTACGAAAGTAAATCCGATCTACCCTTCCGTAATAAGCACAGGCTCCCGAAGCATTATCTATTGCCTGACTAGTCCACCTGCAGTATTAGCTGGGACGACCAAGGTTTGAGTGAATGTGATGGAATACAAGTAGCCTGAACGAGGGGATTTGTTCTTGCTAAATAATTAGTTCTAAGAATTGTTATCTAGTAATAAGTAGTATGTAGGTGTTAATTATTTCTAAGAAATCATATATTAAGATTTTAAAAAATTAAAATAAAATAACATGTAGGAAAATAAGATTAAGTAAGTTCATAAATTATAATATATAAATAAGATTAGTTAAGTAATAAATTTGTATATAGGTATAGCCTTGACAAATATTTGTACAATATATTATTTTGTTTAATAAAAAAAAAGTTAATTTACTAACTGACTGAAAGCCCCTCCCAGTGTGCGAAAACAGGTACTAAATACTTGTCAATTGTTACACCTGCCTATCCCATTACGCCATGTCCCTTACGAGGTAGACAGAGAGAGGATCGAACGCCACATCGCCTCTACCACTTCCATAGTTCGTATCATACAACTCCTTCTATTCTTCATACTTTTGACCATACCCTCTTTCAATAGTTGACTAACATACTATACTCCTTCCATACAACTCTCAGACGTCCTCTTTTATTTGCTTGTTTTCATTCAGCTATTTATATTTTCTTGGTCGACCTATTCTCACTCATCTTGTTTACAACTGCATTTAACTTAACGTTTCAATAATTTATTTAATGTATTTTTATTTGTTTTTTTTTTAATTAAACATAATTGTATAATTTTAAAAATAAAATACCTTATTAAATATTACAAGTACCAACCTTCCAATTGTCCGCTTCTTTTACTTTAATATCATGTGTTTCAAAATTGGAATACTTACTTTACGCAGTAGCTTCTGCGTATGTTTTGTTTCATTTTGACTTCACGGTCACTGTACATTTTGTTTCAATGTCGGCTTCACAGCATAAGGTCAATGATATAATAGATCATCTTTATGAGGAACTTTATTTTAAGTTGACTGTAAAATATTTTACTTTACTTACGTTTTTTCTGAATATAATAAAATAATATATATAAATTTCTGGCTATCTGAAATGATAATGTCGTTAGCGTTTTATTATAAAATATTTTTCTTAGAACGTAATGTAAGCCGTTAAAAAATAATACTGTTTTTATCACATTTCTCAAATCATTTCGCTTTTTCGTTTGATAGTAATATTTTTCTTCTTCTCTTGTATAGTTTATCTTTCACAGTCGAACAGCCAGATTTGTCATCCATGGTACAGTCTCTGAAGAAGCTCGATGAATCTTCTCTAGTCCTTTCGGGAGTAAAAACATTGGACTTTTTCCCATAATATGACCACAATCTGGATCATTGCATATAACCATAATGGAAAATCAATGAAACTCTACTTATGCAAGGATGCAAGGTGTGCGCACTATAATTATGGCTACACCTAAGACGATGCAAGGTACAGCACAATCTTCGCGGCAGATCTATCTTTGGAGAAGTAAGTTTTGATTATTCACAAGATGATGATTTCTGACCGATGACTGTTAACATTGCTGTTATCAGCTGGTAAGCTAACATTCTTCTTAGCTAAACTGTGTCCTTCGATCCAAATATTCTTTGGGATCTAATGCGATTATGAGGATGCCTGAAAATACCGAAGTGCATTGATAACGTATCATTTAGACACACCTTCTGGTATTCCTTCATTTAGACGTCTTCGCGTCATAGATAAGGAGGTAGCGGGATTGCAAGCACCGGAAGATACGAGTATGAAGTTGATTTCAAAATGCCTGTTACTACCCACATTGCATAATTGAGCTGGGTATCAACAAGATTTGCGTGGACGCTTCTAAGGCAAACGGCACAATACTCTTCTACGGAATACACTAACGCCATCGCTACCGTGCCCACAATGGGCATGATAAATCCCCAGCCAATCCCAATTAACTTCTGCCGGTGGTTGAATCGGCTGCTAATATGTTCTTAGAGGACGGTTACATGAAGCCTTTATCTCAGGGTTTTCTCCAAAAATGATCTTAGATACCGAAAGAACTTTATTCGCATATAGATCTTAGATACCGAAGGTAAGGTAAGGTTAGGCAGCACTTTTTAACAAGTATTTTTTATATAAATAAGAAGGATTTATGCCATGTGAGAAGTATTAAAAAAAACATACAAATTTTAATGGAATTCCCAACAGGGAAACGGTGTGAACATTTATGTGTATATATGTTTCAAATTTAAAAGAAAACGATCCCACAGCCATTACCTCTTTAAAAGTTTTCTGCGGTTTTCTTACGAAATATGTTTTTTGAACATATGCGTATGAGGGGCAAGTACCTAATCTAATGGTCGCAGCCACCATGTTCCTATCCTTACAGTCAACTTACATATTTATTTATTTTGTAATATTTTTAATCTATCAATAATAGAGTTCAAACCCCTAGTTAGAGCGCCCTTGAAGAGAGTCTGTTCTATAAACAACGCTATATAAGTTGTCTTTTTATCGTTATTGTTAAGGAGAATATTCATTGTAGATAGTAAAGCCAAGTTTATTGGACGGGAACAACATTTTTAATCATTGATTATGATTACTAGGATCATGTACTTAAGAAAAACGCAAATCTGTTAATGGACTACAGAACTAAATGTTATTACGCTTTTAAAGTTAACTGCGCGGTTTCTTTACATTTTAAGACCTCGTGATTTTCAATTCTCTAACCCCATTTTTGCTATTCGAGGTTAACCAGTGCATTTTCTTGAATGGTATCTAAAATTTATCACATAAATGTCACCATCATGATATAACCCTGTTAGGGTAGACAGAGCAAACAGATCTAAACTTCATTGTATTCAAGCTCACATATTTCGCTTTTTCCACATCCATGCATCTCACAATGCATAATCTCCTTTTAAAAAAGTTTTTCAATATTCCCTGTTTCATAATTTGATTAATTTATTAATGCCACGTTTTTCTAGGTCTTCACAAAATTCTCGTTCCTTCTATACTACTTGCGTAAATTATTTTTGTAAATTTGCGTAAAATATTCTTTCTACATAGTCATCTAAACGTTCCTTTATTAAACACTGCATCTTATTTCGATTGGCAATATTTCTTATACTCAATTGGTGTTACATTATTTTTACGTACATTCTTATGCAACGTTCTTATTTCTACCACATTACTCTTACTTTCGTCACTTTTTTGTCACGTCAAAAAATGGAATGGAATTCTCAAATTGAATCTTGATCTGCTATTATTGAGGCCAAGATTCCATTGTGAGCTAGTTTTGTGTCTCTTGAAATGCCTCAGTCAGTCAACACATTGTACAGCCTACAATTTACTATATTGCTTGCCGCTACTCTTTTTTTCATATCGCTATTTTGTGGCGATCCATAGTATAAATATTCAACATAATTCTATAGATAAAACTTGAAATATTTTTGAAACTTGTTTTGAATATCAAAGTTAATTTTGTTTATATTTGCTTTCATAATAATTATATATCTAGGACAAAAGAAAACATAGGGATCTTCAACTCGAGTCTTAATCCCTTCGTATTCAAATAAAACAATAATGTCACGCCATGATCTCTTTTGTTAAACCTGTTGTTAAACACTTAGCCGTAAAACCCCTTTAATTACATTCAAGATAAGTTCTTATTCGCATATTCCTTTTAATGCCGAGCTTTTGTCCCGCAAGCTCTTTAGTATTAAGAGTGAAATGTATTTAATTTAAGATCCTGCGTTTGTATAGTTATTGCCTAACTTTTGTTACAAAATACTTGTATAAATACTTAGAATATGTATCTTAAAGGATAATTTAAAGGGCCTATGTTTTCTTGCCAATGAATAATTAAATCACTTTAACTATTTCATCAATCAAGGTGGATTGAAACTTTATTATATAGCAAAAAATGTACCCAGAGTCGGGTATGGTGTGGATACGGCCGGAGTGCAAATAATATGTACAAAAGGAAATTGGTAGACTCTGATTGAGTCTTGTGTAACACACAGATTTTCTCCACAATTGTTCTTTGTTGCACTTTTCCCGATGGATTTAAGGTCTTGCCATGTAACACGAAGTGATTCCTACCTTACGTTATTTCAGAATTTAACTATATATACTTCCCGCCTTTTACCTGTCGGGGAAGGTAGAGAGGACAGAGCGCCACATTTTCCTGTCTTGCCTAATATGTAAGTTACCAATATTTCGTATAAACATTATCGCCAATTACACGTATAAACATTATTGACAATGATTTACAAAAAGCTCATCAGACTATCGACAACAGCAGTCCTACTTCTGATTTTAGAACAAATATCAAATCAATAAAAATCAAATAAGACAAACAAACATCTCAGTCTACAAAGGTAATTTATTAAAAGTAATAATGGTAGTCCATAAATTCATTAGGTGAAGACCGATTTTTCGTACCTATTAATTACTGAAATGCAAGACCCAAGTGTAAATTGAAGGTTCAAATTCACGCTTTGTATATGTCTGAAGAAAACTTTTTCAAATACCATTATCGGTAACTAAACGATGATTAAAGAAGCACAATTCATCTAAAAATGTTCATTTTTATACATTTTACCTTGAGATTTAACCTAGTCTCATATTTAATTACTTTCACTTAAATGTTGGGTTCAATAGTATTTTAAGGCACTGTCAAAGACACTGATCATAATGAAGGCACTGTCAAATATATTGATCATAATTAAGGTACTGTCAAAGATACTGATCATAATTAAGGCACTGTCAAAGATACTGATCATAATTATGAAAGAGAGTTTTTTTGGCTTCAAAGCAATAAATCTAGCAGATGTAATTACATGAAAGTTTAAATGTTAAACTTTTATTTTTTAGTAGAAGTTTACTTGTGACAGAAATAAGAAATTAAAGATTTATCAACACAGCAATCTACCATATATTTGGAATTACTAACATCTGATTAAAAAATGTAAAATTTGTAAGAGTTCCGTGAATTTGTGGATTTATACGTATCCTTAAAGTTAATTTTAGTTAGCCGATCTTTCATGTCTTTAAATAACAGATTCTATTTGTTTATTAAATTCCTTTTAAATCATCCAGTTATCAAATAATTTCAATTGTTTGTTCTTCAACGGAAGTATTTTAAAACTTCATCAAGAAGCACCGGTTACCAATTTTTGATATCTCATTAAATGCTGTATCATTTATCCATGGGATCATCAATGGCCTAGGAATTAAAAAAAATGAACTTTCTCCTGCCATTATCAACAGGTTTTTTAACGCTATCCTGAATAGAGATTTTCCTGATTTTTGCATATTTATGCAGATGGGTCCAAAATGGAGGAGTTGATTCTCGTGAGGCTGCAGTGCGAGTATATACTACCTTGATCAAAAAGTTTTAGGACCGGCCACCGTATAGCGCTGTCACTCACCCGATTGGAATTTTTTTTTTGTTAGGTTACCACATCTATCATTGACACTTCCCTCCAAATTTCAGCGTCATAGCTTGACATTTGTAAAAGTTTACCTTTGTGCGTGTTTTCGATTTTTCACAAGTTTAAAAATGGCATCAACTGTACATCAATGAGTTTGCATTAAATTTTGTGTGAAAAACGGATTTAACGGTCCGCAGACCTTGGAAATGTTGGAAAAACGTTTTTCGGGGGCACGAACGCTTCAGAAGTGGTCGTGAGTCGGTCGAGGATGACGAACGCAATGGCAGTCGAAAACCGATGAAAACATCGATAAAATCAAAGAAATATTGGCCGAAAACCGCAAATTGACCATTAGAGAGCTGACAGAGGACTTGAGCATCGCTTATGGATTCGCTCAAGACATTTTGGTTAGTGATTTGGGCCTCAGACATGTCGCTGCAATACTGGTGCCGAAAGACCTCAACTTCATGCAAAAAAGGATCGCGTTGGAATCGCGAAATACATGATTTCCACGAGTTTTTGACCAAAAACAACAGGATTACTATCCAGCAGCCTTCGACTTCACCTGATCTGGCTCCCTGCGACTTTTTCCTGTTCAACGACTTAAAAAACCGCTTCGCGGAACGCGTTACAGCACCCAAGAGGATGTCTTGAAAAAATCGAAGACGGCTCTGATGGACATACCGAAAATTAGGTACCAGCGGTGTTTCGAGGATTGGATCAAGCGCTGGCGTAAGTGCGTTACAGTCGATGGGGAGTACTTTGGAGGGGACCATATCGATTTTGATTAATAAACTTGTATTTTCAATTTTATAAATAAAGTCCTAAAACTTTTTGATCAAGGTAGTATCCCAGAAACAGACACAAAAGCCCTTTTTAAACTTGATGCTTTATCTTCAGTTTTTACGGCTGAATGTGTAGCAATAAAAGAGGCTCTTATTATTTGGGAGAACTTATTTTTTTCGAAAATTGTTATCTAAATATACCGATTCCCGAATTGCTCTTCATCTAATTTAAGGCAATTGATTGAGTAACTCATACAAAGAAATTATTTGTTCAATCAAAGTCAAGTTATTCCAATTGATGTCAAAAAAAAAAAGAGGTTTCTCTAGCTTGGATTCCTTCACATATTGGTATCACTGGTAATGAATGTGTTGATTCCTTAGCAAAGGAAGCGTGCTCTATTAGTTGTCCCCTATCACAGCCAGTAACTGATCTTTTGAATAAAATAAAGAGGTTTCTCTAGCTTGGATCCCTTCACATATTGGTATCACTGGTAATGAATGTGTTGATTCCTTAGCAAAGGAAGCGTGCTCTATTAGTTGTCCCCTATCACAGCCAGTAACTGATCTTTTGAATAAAATAAAGAGGTTTCTCTAGCTTGGATTCCTTCACATATTGGTATCACTGGTAATGAATGTGTTGATTCCTTAGCAAAGGAAGCGTGCTCTATTAGTTGTCCCCTATCACAGCCAGTAACTGATCTTTTGAATAAAATAAAGAGGTTTCTCTAGCTTGGATTCCTTCACATATTGGTATCACTGGTAATGAATGTGTTGATTCCTTAGCAAAGGAAGCGTGCTCTATTAGTTGTCCCCTATCACAGCCAGTAACTGATCTTTTGAATATAATAAAGAGGTTTCTCTAGCTTGGATCCCTTCACATATTGGTATCACTGGTAATGAATGTGTTGATTCCTTAGCAAAGGAAGCGTGCTCTATTAGTTGTCCCCTATCACAGCCAGTAACTGATCTTTTGAATAAAATAAAGAGGTTTCTCTAGCTTAGATTCCTTCACATAATGGTATCACTGGTAATGAATGTGTTGATTCCTTAGCAAAGGAAGCGTGCTCTATTAGTTGTCCCCTATCACAGCCAGTAACTGATCTTTTGAATAAAATAAAGAGGTTTCTCTAGCTTGGATTCCTTCACATATTGGTATCACTGGTAATGAATGTGTTGATTCCCTAGCAAAGGAAGCGTGCTCTATTAGTTGTCCCCTATCACAGCCAGTAACTGATCTTTTGAATAAAATAAAGAGGTTTCTCTAGCTTGGATTCCTTCACATATTGGTATCACTGGTAATGAATGTGTTGATTCCTTAGCAAAGGAAGCGTGCTCTATTAGTTGTCCCCTATCACAGCCAGTTACTGATCTTTTGAATAAAATAAAGAGGTTTCTCTAGCTTGGATTCCTTCACATATTGGTATCACTGGTAATGAATGTGTTGATTCCTTAGCAAAGGAAGCGTGCTCTATTAGTTGTCCCCTATCACAGCCAGTAACTGATCTTTTGAATAAAATAAAGAGGTTTCTCTAGCTTGGATTCCTTCACATATTGGTATCACTGGTAATGAATGTGTTGATTCCTTAGCAAAGGAAGCGTGCTCTATTAGTTGTCCCCTATCACAGCCAGTAACTGATCTTTTGAATAAAATAAAGAGGTTTCTCTAGCTTGGATCCCTTCACATATTGGTATCACTGGTAATGAATGTGTTGATTCCTTAGCAAAGGAAGCGTGCTCTATTAGTTGTCCCCTATCACAGCCAGTAACTGATCTTTTGAATAAAATAAAGAGGTTTCTCTAGCTTGGATCCCTTCACATATTGGTATCACTGGTAATGAATGTGTTGATTCCTTAGCAAAGGAAGCGTGCTCTATTAGTTGTCCCCTATCACAGCCAGTAACTGATCTTTTGAATAAAATAAAGAGGTTTCTCTAGCTTGGATTCCTTCACATATTGGTATCACTGGTAATGAATGTGTTGATTCCTTAGCAAAGGAAGCGTGCTCTATTAGTTGTCCCCTATCACAGCCAGTAACTGATCTTTTGAATAAAATAAAGAGGTTTCTCTAGCTTGGATTCCTTCACATATTGGTATCACTGGTAATGAATGTGTTGATTCCTTAGCAAAGGAAGCGTGCTCTATTAGTTGTCCCCTATCACAGCCAGTAACTGCTCTTTTGAATAAAATAAAGAGGTTTCTCTAGCTTGGATCCCTTCACATATTGGTATCACTGGTAATGAATGTGTTGATTCCTTAGCAAAGGAAGCGTGCTCTATTAGTTGTCCCCTATCACAGCCAGTAACTGATCTTTTGAATAAAATAAAGAGGTTTCTCTAGCTTAGATTCCTTCACATATTGGTATCACTGGTAATGAATGTGTTGATTCCTTAGCAAAGGAAGCGTGCTCTATTAGTTGTCCCCTATCACAGCCAGTAACTGATCTTTTGAATAAAATAAAGAGGTTTCTATAGCTTGGATTCCTTCACATATTGGTATCACTGGTAATGAATGTGTTGATTCCTTAGCAAAGGAAGCGTGCTCTATTAGTTGTCCCCTATCACAGCCAGTAACTGATCTTTTGAATAAAATAAAGAGGTTTCTCTAGCTTGGATTCCTTCACATATTGGTATCACTGGTAATGAATGTGTTGATTCCTTAGCAAAGGAAGCGTGCTCTATTAGTTGTCCCCTATCACAGCCAGTTACTGATCTTTTGAATAAAATAAAGAGGTTTCTCTAGCTTGGATTCCTTCACATATTGGTATCACTGGTAATGAATGTGTTGATTCCTTAGCAAAGGAAGCGTGCTCTATTAGTTGTCCCCTATCACAGCCAGTAACTGATCTTTTGAATAAAATAAAGAGGTTTCTCTAGCTTGGATTCCTTCACATATTGGTATCACTGGTAATGAATGTGTTGATTCCTTAGCAAAGGAAGCGTGCTCTATTAGTTGTCCCCTATCACAGCCAGTAACTGATCTTTTGAATAAAATAAAGAGGTTTCTCTAGCTTGGATCCCTTCACATATTGGTATCACTGGTAATGAATGTGTTGATTCCTTAGCAAAGGAAGCGTGCTCTATTAGTTGTCCCCTATCACAGCCAGTAACTGATCTTTTGAATAAAATAAAGAGGTTTCTCTAGCTTGGATCCCTTCACATATTGGTATCACTGGTAATGAATGTGTTGATTCCTTAGCAAAGGAAGCGTGCTCTATTAGTTGTCCCCTATCACAGCCAGTAACTGATCTTTTGAATAAAATAAAGAGGTTTCTCTAGCTTGGATCCCTTCACATATTGGTATCACTGGTAATGAATGTGTTGATTCCTTAGCAAAGGAATCGTGCTCTATTAGTTGTCCCCTATCACAGCCAGTAACTGATCTTTTGAATAAAATAAAGAGGTTTCTCTAGCTTGGATCCCTTCACATATTGGTATCACTGGTAATGAATGTGTTGATTCCTTAGCAAAGGAAGCGTGCTCTATTAGTTGTCCCCTATCACAGCCAGTAACTGATCTTTTGAATAAAATAAAGAGGTTTCTCTAGCTTGGATCCCTTCACATATTGGTATCACTGGTAATGAATGTGTTGATTCCTTAGCAAAGGAAGCGTGCTCTATTAGTTGTCCCCTATCACAGCCAGTAACTGATCTTTTGAATAAAATAAAGAGGTTTCTCTAGCTTGGATCCCTTCACATATTGGTATCACTGGTAATGAATGTGTTGATTCCTTAGCAAAGGAAGCGTGCTCTATTAGTTGTCCCCTATCACAGCCAGTAACTGATCTTTTGAATAAAATAAAGAGGTTTCTATAGCTTGGATCCCTTCACATATTGGTATCACTGGTAATGAATGTGTTGATTCCTTAGCAAAGGAAGCGTGCTCTATTAGTTGTCCCCTATCACAGCCAGTAACTGATCTTTTGAATAAAATAAAGAGGTTTCTCTAGCTTGGATCCCTTCACATATTGGTATCACTGGTAATGAATGTGTTGATTCCTTAGCAAAGGAAGCGTGCTCTATTAGTTGTCCCCTATCACAGCCAGTAACTGATCTTTTGAATTAAATTGAGCATGATAGTGGTCACCGATGAGCGTAGGATTGTGATACAACTGGTGTAAATAAGGTATACAAATCAATTCAGCAATCTATCCCTTTGAAACCATGGTTTAATATAATAAGAATGAATAAGATGGAAGTGCCTGTCATGTGTCGTTTACAGACGGGCCACTGCGAAGTTGCTAGTCACCTTTACGGAATGGGTATTGAGGTTAATCCCGACTGCGAGTGTGGTTTGGATGATGAAACTATAGACCAAATATTTTTCAGTTTTCCTTTGCGAGACAGATTTGATTTACTTAAAGCCATATCTTTATCGCATCCAATGAATGTTGCGTTTCTTCTTTCTTCGTGGAGCTTTTCCACTTATAGATCGATAGTTAATTTTTTTAGCTTTATCAGTTGAAACTTTGTTTTATCTAGAATTGTCATTTTTTTAATTTAGTTTTATAATATTGCTTTATATAAATGCATAATTACTTTAATTTGGTGGCACAAATCACATATCAGCCTGGTTTGAGTGGATTACCTATATTAAAAAAATTGGTTTCGATTACCAATTTGAGAAAAGTCTTCTAACTAAACGGTGCCATATAAATTATCCTGTTATCGTTATTTTTACATAAGCACGATAATATTTTCTCGTGATATTGAATTAAAATATATTCAATTGAATTAAAATATATTTCAATGCATTACCAAGGAGAAATTTAAATGTTATTTTTTCAGTTTATTGAAAACAAGTTGAATAAAACCTTCCTTTTATTTTCAACATGGCACAATATAAATGCTGAAAAACGACCCTCACTCAACATCCTTTTAATTTCTCAATTACGAACAAGGGTTGGAAATAACCTCACAATGTCCCTTAGAAGGAACATTTTGCCTCGTAATAAAAGTATAGATGTTTTCCAGGAAGTTCTTTTAAAAAATGGGAACAAACAAGGAAATTGTCCTGAAATTGATACAAGGTCTCTGTGGTAACAAGATCTTTTATCTTGCAGTAAATGTTATTTTTTTAGAACTTCATCAAAGTTTATTTTGTGTTTTCTTTTACAAATAATAATTTACATAATTTGATGTACATATGGATATAGGTGACCTCGTGATCGACTCGTATGTAAGACGCCCATCTTCTACCCGGAAATCTTATCTTATCTTCCCGTAATCAATACTTTTTGAATATTTTTTTCTCCTTCATTCATGTGTACTTCAGTCTAAAGTTTAAATATACGAATGCATACCAAAATCTTCTTAGATGGGAGTCTACAACGTAACAACTCCGACACATCAAAGTTGTTTCCATGTACACGTTTCCCTCCCAACTTTGATGTGTGGGAGGGAATCGTGTACATGGAAAAACTTAAATGGGCCGAATAAATGCTGTATAAATACATGTACTTGGAAGGATACACTGGGGTGACAATGTATGACAAAAAACAGATCTAATAATTACGGATAAATGTGAACTTAATATTGACGTGTAGAATGTGTAAAATAAAGAAGAACGCTCCTACGCTTTGGGCACGAAGAACGAATGAACGAAGACGAGTTGTATTATTTATATTGAGAGTAAAAATTACGAGTGACCCAC
This sequence comes from Odontocerum albicorne, assembly GCA_949825065.1. Classification (NCBI taxonomy): domain Eukaryota; kingdom Metazoa; phylum Arthropoda; class Insecta; order Trichoptera; family Odontoceridae; genus Odontocerum; species Odontocerum albicorne. Next base: position 29,409,412 of record OX463853.1, on the reverse strand, counting down.
GTGTTGAGTATTTTATGGTAGTGATTTCAGGGATTACCTTTTTCACTGTTGTGTCATATGTGTGTATCTGTGGGGTGTTTATCTATATATACTTTGAATAAGTATTTGTGTAGTTAAACGAATAAATGACGAAACACTAACGACGTTTTATTATACAATATAAGCGTCTTGTATGACTTGTGTAGGCGTGTGTGATGCATAGACTTTTATGTTACTACGAATTTGACTCATCAACACACTATCACTCCAACCTTCAAGTTGCCATTTTTTTAATTTTGTAAATGTAATTACCTTTTTTATAATCAAAATAGTTCGTCTATAAAAAAAAACATTTTATTTGGCGGTTGGTTGTGAAAATTAAATTCTTAAGGCAACCCTTACGTCAAAATGTTTACCCATGACGAATCTACGACAATATTTAAATTAATTGATTATGATTATAATCGATTTAATCAAGGAACGTATAAATATTTTCATTTCATATTGAAATAAATTGTCAATACTGATAATGATTGTCAGAACTTTTTCATTTAATCTGTTTTTGAGCTCTCTGCAGGCCCACGCGACACATCAATAATATTGTTGTCATTCAACAACCAAACTATAACTACAATTCATATAACTATGCTGCACGGGATAGGGAATCAGTATGGATACTTTATAGGCTCATTTATACTCTCCTAGAAGCCGTATAAAATACCTTTGTAGGTGATTTTTTGACCAGTATATCCGCAAATGCATCATAGTGATTTGTCAGATCGTTCAATTTTTATAACTCTTTGTTTTCTTATTTAATTTAGTGGTTTATCTTCGTTATTTATCTTATATTATTGAACTGAAGGTAATAAGACCGTTTATTCGAGTAAAATAAAAAAATCCACAAGGTAAGGAACGTCTACACGAAAAGTAAATCAACTTTTACAGAACTGCTAAATAGAAAAATATTACCTCGATATATATTTTTATGTGGCAGCTTTTTATCAAATATAATTCAGAGGTAATATGAATAATTCACAAAATAAATCAATTAAAAAAATAATAATCAAAATTCCATGTTATTATTTACTTTATAGATTTTTTTTTGAAAAATCCAATTTGTTTACAAAAAATCGTTTCGTCACGCATCATATGCTTTCGTCACGCATCATATAAAATGAACTGTGTATACACATACCATCAAGCCGTTTCCCTATTGATGCAGGTAGAGAGGTCAAAGCTCTAAAATTTCCTATCGCGACACAAATATTTCACCTTCTTTACATCAACACTCCTTCACATGTAACTCGCGCGATTTCGCTGGCCTTTTTACATTTCCTTCTTTTAAAATATAATTAACTTAATCCAACCATTCTTTCCTTGATCTTCCGTTACCACATCTTCAACTCATATAAAAATTGTATTATATTTCTGCTTATTTATTGTCATTTTTATGTATCATAATTTGATATGTCAACGAGGATGAGAGGAGGAGAGATAATATGAGTACTTTTTTTTAACCTTTATATTACTGCTTATCATAATTTGATATGTCCACGAAGGTGAGAGGAAAGATAATGTGAGTTTACTTTTTTTTAACATTTATATTACTGCTTATTTATTATCATTTTTATGTATCATAATTTGATATGTCCACGAAGGCGAGAGGAGAGATAATTCCTAATTTTAAAATATTATTAACTTAATCCAACCATTCTTTCCTTGATCTTCCTTTACCACGTCTTCAACTCATATAAACATTGTATTATAAATTGGTTTTGTTAGTCTTTCTTGATTCATTCGTTATCAGGACCAAACCATCTCACTGTTCCCTCCGCATCTTACTCAACATACCAGTATGGGCGTTAAGTTCTCATTGATCATACCTCGTAGTTGGTTGTATGAACATCATTTTGAATTTGTGTTTTTTTTGTTATAATTTGGACTTTTATCGGCTGATAGTGAATCTAAGATGGTATATGCGTATGGGTTCACTTTTTGTTTTCCGCTTATTTATTGCCATTTTTATGTATCGTAATTTGATATGTACACGAGGGTGAGAGGAGAAGAGATAACATAATATGAGTTTACTATTTTTTAATATTTATATTATTGCTTATTGATTATCATTTTTATGTATCATAATTTGATATGTCCACGAAGGTGAGAGGAGAGATATGAGTTTACTTTTTTTTTACATGTATATTACTGCTTATTTATTGTCATTTTTATGTGTCATAATTTGATATGTCCACGAAGGTGAGAGCAGAAATATGAGTTTACTTTTTTTTACATTTATATTACTGCTTATTTATTGTCATTTTTATGTATCATAATTTGACATGTCCACGAAGGTGAGAGGAGAGATATGAGTTTACTTTTTTTTACATTTATATTACTGCTTATTTATTGTCATTTTTATGTATCATAATTTGACATGTCCACGAAGGTGAGAGGAGAGATATGAGTTTACTTTTTTTTTACATGTATATTACTGCTTATTTATTGTCATTTTTATGTGTCATAATTTGATATGTCCACGAAGGTGAGAGGAGAGATATGAGTTTACTTTTTTTTACATTTATATTACTGCTTATTTATTGTCATTTTTATGTATCATAATTTGACATGTCCACGAAGGTGAGAGGAGAGATATGAGTTTACTTTTTTTTTACATGTATATTACTGCTTATTTATTGTCATTTTTATGTGTCATAATTTGATATGTCCACGAAGGTGAGAGGAGAAATATGAGTTTACTTTTTTTTACATTTATATTACTGCTTATTTATTGTCATTTTTATGTATCATAATTTGACATGTCCACGAAGGTGAGAGGAGAGATATGAGTTTACTTTTTTTTTTACATTTATATAACTGCTTATTTATTGTCATTTTTATGTATCATAATTTGATGTATACACGAGGAGATATATATGAGTTTACTTTTTTTTAACATTTATATTACTGCTCATTTTTATATTACACAATAGTTTATGTCTTCAAGAGTGAGGGCTGAAAAGTGTCTGGTCCTTGCGGCTGTATTCGTCTTCCTAATGTGTGTGAGTCTCGGCTGGGAAGGTGTTGTGGGATAAGCCCAGAACTTTTGGTGGCTCTCGAATATGTTTATTTTCCTTTGTCTCAGAATATGTGTGATTGCGGGAAATATATATATATATATTTTATCAGTTATATGTTATTTTTTTAAATGAATTGGTTTTATTGATTGCTTGTTTATTATCATCAATAAATTTTCTATTTCTTTAATCTACATGTACAAGGGTGTGGGCTGAAAAACATCTGATATCCTCGCAGTCGATCTCGCCCTCTATTTTCAGGGTGTATCTTGACCGGAAGGATGTTATGAGATGAGCCCAAGTCTTTGATAGCTTCTATTCTAAATGGAGTATCTTCGCCATTATTTTGAGATATATGCAATTCCAAAATATGTTTCTATATGTGTATATACATAATATGTTGCTATCAATAAACTTTCATTTATTTATTCTGCCCTAATCACTTCATTCTGTATTATGCCATACATTTTCATCCTATGTTTTCTTCTCAGTGTGTGCATTTTTACTATTTTGAGTCTATTTTTCATATATTGGACTGTATGTTTTTATATTTTTCCTATAAATACGTTTATAAGTTTGTTGATAATTTCAATAGAACGTTGTTTATATTACTCATAATAACGAGCCTTTATGATTCATATATTCAAATATAAAATATTGTTAGAACGTTTTTAGATTTCATTCTATTAAGAGCCAACATTTTCATTTTAAATATTTTTTATTGCGCTATAAATAAATAAAGGAACAATTTACTACATAAAATTAAGTGATTATTCACACATGCCTAGTAACAACTCCATAACGTCTCATATTTTATTACTTTACTTTATGAGTTCACGTTTGTACATTGTATAATTAATAAATTCGTGCTACACATTATTCTACAGCAAAACTTTCAGTATTGTTTTAATTTGACAGTTAATGAACGGCAAACTTTCCTTCATCTTTAAGTTGTGCCTGGAAACTGTTCATTTTACTCGTTCTAAGGCGATAATAAACTGTTATACTTTGTTTATAATCATTTAAACATCGTTTCAATGCGAAACAAATTACAAATACTGTGCATCATCTCCCAAAGATCTGCCAAAATTATTGTACACAACAAAGTTATAATTAATAATAATATATATTTTTTCAATAGGCAATCCACCCAAACTAGGATGATCCGTGTCACCAAATTAAAGATATGAAATTATATGAGTCAATATAATAAAATCAATTTAAAAAAAATGACAATTCTAGATAATTCCAAGTTTCAGCTGATTAAGCTTCAAAAATTTAACAATCGATCTATAAATGGAAAAGTTCCTCGAAGAAAGAAGAAACGCAACATTCATTGGCCGCGGTAAAGTTAAGGATTTTAGTAAATCAAATCTATCTCGCAAAGAACAACCGAATAGTACATGGTCTATAGGTTCAATATAATAAAATAATCTTGTTAATTTCTAAGCAAAACCTAGGGGAAAAACATACATTTTGACGATCCCCCGATTAGGTATCACCTTAGTGTAAAAAAATAAACCTGACCAAACCTTCGCATTATGCATAATAAACACAAAAACAAACAACGGTAAGGTATTTTATTAAATAAATTCTACGACTTATATAGAAATATTTAATTAAAATAGTTGATATGGGAAAGAATTCAAACGTTGCTATAAAGGAGAAACTTAGACATAAATTACAAAAAAAAGTTCTGAGTTAGTGTAATAGAAATACGTGTGACATACGTGTGCTTTAAATGATGTGTTGTGTATCGATACGTTTGTGAAAGAATGTGAATCTTACTTTAGATGAATGTGAACTAAAAAAATCATGTTAAATGAGCAGTAACTAAACTTACTATAGAGTTCTACGACGGTCGAGTATAAGAAAAAAATTAGTTTAATATAGTGAGAGATATTTTAAAATAAGGAAGAAAATATGAACCTTAAGTACTAAGTGAAAAAGTATGTGTGGATGAATATAGATAATTTGTCATGTTCGATAAGGAAATTTAATGTTGAAAGAGGTTATGAAGAAGACATAAGCGATACACAAATAATTGATTTCCATGAGAAAATGATTCATTCACACTTACTAATCACACTCACATGCCGGTGACTTCGCCACGTTCGGACTAATGTATTGCTTGGAAACTCATATTCCTAAACTCGACAGCAATTCATTGTGTTCAAGTGCATGAGTCAAAAGCAACAATTATGATCAAAAAGTCAATAGCAATAATTATGAACAAATCGAAGACACAGGCACACATTTTTTACGTATATAAAGTATTTTGATATCGACTTTAATAAAAAAAAATTAAACTTAGTATTCATGGAAAATTGATATTATAAGCATGTTTACTTAATTTATTTTATTGATACACTATATTGCCTCATTCAATATTTTGCAAGATGAAATTAAGTAAAAATGCTGAACGAAGCAGGTATTCTAAGAAAGTGAGAGTAAACGCTTCGCTTTGCGAACAAATTCGTTCCCGAGGTCCAAGAGAGTTCATAAGATCATCAGATCATCATAATTTTATAATGAAACAAAATGATCAAAGATATTTATAGAAGTCTCAAACAATTGAAGGTCTTTGTAATTTATTTTTATCAAACACTGTTTATTCCACTTTTTTCCAAAACATATCATATGAAATAACCAAAAATATTCCAAGTCACATAAAGCCAGCTTTTTACACAAATTTTAATCTCCGGAAACTCTTATTTAATGGGAAAGGTAAAAATGGAATACTTAGCAACAGTGGTGTGTATAAATAAACTTTTATGTGCTGACTGTGATGATTTCTATATAGGAAAGACAGGAAGATCTTTTGAAAAGAGATTTCGTGAACACAAATCCGCCTTAACAAATCCTCTAATTTATTCTGAAATGGCTTATCATTGTCACCGTGAGAATCATACTTTTTCTATCGATGATGCCAAATTCTTACATATCAGTGGTAACGGAAATAAATTGGACAGATTAGAGGCCCTAGAAATTTCTAAGTCAGTACACCGATCGGAACATCTGTTGAAGAGTTATTTCCCAAAAATCTCTCCGCTCTTGGCCGAAATTGTCCCGTGCCTCTCTCACCCCCCAGCTTCCAACCGTTGAAGCGTGTATATCGGTACCAGTTCAAACAGCATTTAGTCTTGTTTGCGCTCCCCTGAAGATGAGGTGAAAGCCTTGAAACCGGTAGGGTTATACCGTCACAAAAAAGTGGAATAAACAGTGTTTGATAAAAATAAATTACAATGTCTTTAAACCTCCACAACGTTAATGCCTTAACTATAAACAACAATTGAAGGTCGAAATATGATAAAAACCATGTATTTCAAAATATTCTAGAGTTGATTCAGTTGGAAAACGTACTGTGCCTTGGAGTTTGTTTTAAGTTAGTAAGCCGTTGCATACCTGCAACTCACCAGCGATAACACTGTACTGGATACTACTACACTCCGAAGTGAAACAATCGGAGCACACTGGCATGTTGATTTTCTCTCTTTTTTAAAGAATAGATATGACCTAATGCACAGGTATGCTTATTTATATTCCCAAATACATGGCGGAAAAAATATCATTCATGAGGAATAGCACAGTGCGAGGTTGTATTGTACTATATTATACTTTCGTTGTACAGTACAACCTGGTGGGAGTATTGCCATATGGCAATCTCTTCCAATCAACCAGGAATATGTTAAAGAGGCCTTAAGTGAAACCAGGACTGGAATCCTTTAAAAAAAAAAGGTTTCCAGCAGAATTTGAACCCGCAACTTCTGGGCTGGAAGACAGGCATCATACCAAGTAAACCAAGGAGGTCGTCAATATTCGAAAGTCCAGTGCGTTGCCGCGCGGCCATGCACCTCCAAGAATTAGTTCCTTTTTTTATATATTCTTCTAAATTTTAATTTATCTCGTCTTGTTTGACGCACAAACTGTATTAAAGCTCTCTGTTGAATTTCGGCTAATAGTGCGACAGTTTCTCAAACGACTCAAGGTATCGGCTGGTCCCGGCGCTGTTACTTTTATAAACAGCCTAGCAGAAATTTGCTAGCGATAAGACGTGACGAAATAATTTCCACCTGACGCAACCGTGCTCCGCTGTTTGAGGTCTGCCCTTGGGACCTGTAAAAATTTTCCCGCCAACTTCGTAACTCGCGAGGGTGAAATTTTGGATTAGTGTTGATTAAAATGAGTAAGCAGTGCTGGCGTTAAGGGTGAAATCAAATATGCTGCCTTTTAAATATAGCAGTGAAACAAAATAATTGATGAAATTAATCAAGGTGCGAATAACAAAGAAAACCTCTGTAAAAACGGAAAAAAGTTCGGTATCCGCAATGTTCCAAATATTCTAGGTATTTATTTCAACTATCACACTTCTAATTACATTTAGAACATCACAGCAGTGTTGACGAATCTATAAATTTGTTGATGACGTCTCTGTCATCCAAGAATAGGAGACAACCGAAATACTTTCGATAACATGCAGAACAAATACCGAGGGAACTTTGAGCATATTGCTACGAAGAATTATGAAAGTGTTGTATTAGTTGGTTGGAAGAGACTGCCTTCTGGCAATAAGTCTGCCAGAATGTGTTAGCAATAAAATTATTAAAAAAATATATATCATATAACATATATGGCACTTTCGTTGTGTTCAGTACAACCAGGCATGCTTATTGCCATGTGGCAATATCTTGCGACCAACCAGATAAATGTTAAAGAGGCCTTAAGTGAAAAACAGAGAGGAACCTTCTTTTTTTAATTCTGGGTTTCAGCGTGATTTGAACTCGCAACCTCAGTTGGAAGACAAGCGTCTTAGCAACTAGGCCACGGAGGTCGTCGTCGAAAGTCTGGAGAAGCTAATGATCACGTGGAGAGCTAAGGGGAGGCCGAGCAAGAAGAAGGGGCTCAATGAGATGGATGGACTAGAAAAATACGAATAAATACAAAAATACACAACATCTGGTCATTTGAATTTTTAAATGAAGGCTCTATAATGATGGAAAATTAGTGAAAATAAATCGATTCGATTACAGTGTCTTTAGATAAGATAGTAGACAGAAGAAAAAAACGAAGCTTCTTGGTGCATTGCACAAGTGGTACTAAAGGACGAGACGACCCTGGCTTCCGAGAGTGTTGTCGACTTGTTGGCTCTAAGCTGGTGACATATTAATTAATAAGTTGCTTCTAAGTATACTTTCTTCAGAGCGTTTGAATCGCTTCTGGTTGATGACGGAAGTGACATAGGTTTTTACTTTCTGAATTTAAAAAATGAGAAGTTTATTATGCTTCTGTCTCCGAAAGTCAAATTATTTCTCCTGACACAGGATAAAAATCTTGTTACAATTTCAATTGTTTTTCTACGACCTTTTTGAAGAACGTTTCAGATTTAAAGATCTTACAAATCACAAATGTTTCTTAAGAAAAAATAGCATTCCTTATTTAAAAACTGAATGAATATTTTTAACTTATTTTTTTCACATTAGGCAGAAAATAATGATTGATTTAGTGTACTTTAAATTTTTGTGTGTGAAGTTCAAAAGGTGGAAAATTTCATAATTAACTGGTATTTAAGTTCTTCAAAAACTTTTCAAGTTTTGAAAATTAAGTTGTGGTAATACTGATATTAATTAAATTAAGAACTGTAATACTTACGATATGAACTGCAGAAATATCTTGGTTAGAGAAACTAAATTTTGCACCAAAAATGTTATCAAAATGGGGAAAAACAATATTTTAGGTTGTTAATACTAATAACAGAAAAGTAATTAAAAGAAAAGTCCACCAAAAGCTTTCAATATATTTATACGCATATGTTGTACAAAAACATTTCTGGACTTCAAACATAGCATTTCATAGATTTATAAAATAATGTAGTAAGGGTAAAATTTAGAAATCAGTTCAGTTCGATCCTACTACCACCAATGTTGTTACGGGGGACAAAATAAGTCCACGTCCAGTGCGATCTACAATAGAAAAATATAATTTTATTTATAACTGATGAAGAAGATCGAACTTAAGATCTGATGTCACGGGAGAAGGAAAATTACTCGCAGCGCAGTAAATGTACTTACAAAGGCTTAAGACCTGGAATTAAAAAAAACCTGACATGTTGTCAGTACTTTCATGGAATACTTCGAATGCAGTAAAATTATCCTTTGATGCGACTAGAACAGAGTAGCCAAACGGTCCAGAAATGAACCAATGTAAGGCTAAGTGGAGATCCCTTCGGAAATTCTTAACTCAATTATCATCGCAGTACCACAACATATGATCTGTGTATTGATCCAGATGACCGTAAAAAATACAACAGGTCCTAAAAAGTTTGTCATTAAAGCTCCATAGGCCAGACAAAAATTCGATAAACTAAAAGCTTGGATACACACACCGGGAGAAAGGAAATATTTCGATACGTTGAACAATGGTGATATAATGAAAAAAAAGCTAGTTTGTAGATAAGTTGAAAATAATAGATGAAATTTAACCTGATCAAGAAAGTTTGCTTAAGCGCCAGCAGTTAAAGCTACATTAAATAGAAACGGCAAATTCAAACCTTGTTCATAATAACACCATAGAAACTGCAGAAAAATGTCATATCAGTGATAATAAGGAAGATACTTTAGTTAGAATTACTAAAGGTAAAGGTAGGAAAACCATTTAGACAGTCGATTGGAGCGTGGTTGTTATTGCGACAGGATTTTGAGTACCTGGGCTTTCAGGATGAATGACGAGTGGAAAAGATTTATGTGAGCTCGTGAGTGTGGGTTTCTTCTTGTTGTTTTAATTTTGGTGGTTTTTGTATTTGTGTTTCTGTGTATTTTTTTTGTTTTAATTTTTATTTTTATTCTTATGATTGTGTGTGGTATATTGTGGGATGAATATTTTTGGTCTTTCTGGAGTGATGATGTGTGAGGAGTTGAATTTCGCAAGATGCTTCCAGTTGTAGTTGAGTGTCACTGTTTGTCAGGTTGATGAGAGCGTGCAACGGGGTTTTGTTTTTGTGTAATCAAAAATCGGAAAAAAGTATCGATTTATTTTTTCATGCTAAATATCCTCAGTGAGATACAGGCAAAAGCCTAGTTTACTGGGGATACGACAAATGAAAGGCAACAAACCCAGATCCATTAAAATTGTATGTCCAAATCAAATTACCTGTTGTTTTTTCTCAAATTGTGTATATTTCTAGTCATGTGTAATAATAAATAAAATAAATAAATAAAAATAAATTAAAATATGAAACATGGATTGTAATTTTTGATTATACGGACATGCGATGGTGACGGTCGAAACCTGTAATGATTAAAAAGTCACACTTTTATGTTTTTTAAATTTATATATTGTATTAACATGACTGAGCATGCTGAGAAAATACTTGAGCAGATGTATTTAGCGAAGATTTATCACAAAACTACTTGCACTATTCATTCTTGACTGGTGTTATCCAATTGAGAGTTGTTATTCAATTACTTTTTTACGCAAATGTCTAACTAAATGACCCACGCCTGTATAATTGTCCGATTAAATAGTAAGAAGCACCTCAGCCGGACAGACCCTCTGAGCATTCATCCGAACTTTGATGATTACTTTTTTATTTCGTGGTTGTTAACACTCCCATAAGAAAATAGAGGTTTCACACAAATATTCACTACATTTCACAATTTCTGAAGGCTCAAGTACTCAAAATCCTGTCAAGGTAACAATCTTTAAATTTAATTACGTGAAAAAGTTGATTGAGAATCGCAAATAGTAAAGATCCGTGAAATATGAACCAAACTGCGAATATAGCTATATGAAATATGCATTGGCTTGTCACTTAAAATCAATGACCGAATCATGCATTGAACTTAAAGTATTGAATTACACATTCCTTGTATACAGTTCAACCTGACTAATCTATTGCCATGTAGCAATCTCTTCCAATCGACCAAAAAAATGTCAAACTTTAAATGAAAACCAGACTGGAATCTTTTTTTTTAAATCTGGTTTCCAACGGGATTGGAACCCAACACCTCCGTGTCGGGAGACAGGCATCTTACCAACAAGACCACGGAGGTCATCAATCGTAAGTATTCAAAGATCCCAGGCGAACAAGTTCTAAGAGTTGACTCTGCGAAACACCTAAATTAACCCTTATCCTTTCTACATAATATGTGACATGCTTCAGAAATGGAAGCCAAGAACATATACGAGTAATACTTAGAAATGTTGATATCTCCAAATGACTTACATAATCGAATCCTATTAAGAATAACGACAAACTGACTCCCTTCCTCCAGAAATTTCCGCATCCCCCGAGACCAGGAAATCAGAAATCAGTGACAGGGATGAAGGCTCGCTAATAATTGAGCGAGGCACTGGAACATCAGTGGGATCCTCGCAGATTTAATTCAGTGATTGTTCACTGTCACGTCACGTATTAATTAAACGGAGTTTACCTGCTATAGAAAATCTATGGGATATATCAATATTCAATGGGATATATCAATATTCAATGATGGTTGTATTATTACTTCTTAATTAACTTGCTAAATTATTGAATTAAAAATCATAAAACAGATTTCAAACGCTATGATATATTTATTTATGTAATCAATTCGGTTTACTATAAACTTTATCAATAATAAACAACTATTTCTTAAATCTTAGAAAAGACGTTAGTTTCACTAAGTGGTTTAAAAATTATTGATAAAACAAATAAAACACTTATTTTGATTTTGTATTCACGACTATTGTTTTATTTATTATATTAAAAATTCAAGAAGCCAAGCAGTGGAAATAAATATATAGCTCTTAAAATCAGTTTTTTTATTCTTCTTTAAATAATACTATTATTTTCAAAAAATCATACCAATGAACATTCAATGGTATCATAGAGTATCAAATGATGAATTATCAAGAAGAGCAAACTGCTGTAGCATGGGTATTCTGGTGTTAAGTGCACGCTTCCACGCCTCAGTACAGACTTCCAAGAAATGTTATCATTGGCGAGCTGACGAGAAGCAGAAGGAGTCACGTTGGTCAGCGCAAGAGATATAGGAATGTTATGCATGAGACGCTTAAAAACATTCACTTGAAGCAAACAGCAGCAGATAGTCAAATGGCGTGAAACTCTTGCTCGTTATATGGGACCCTATGGAGAAAAAAGACGCGGACAAGCTGCAAATTCTGAAGTGCTTTATGTGACAGGATATGCCTATCACAAATTGGCTTACATAGTCATCGCTGGTGGCACTACTTTCTTCGTATTGAGCCATTAATTATACTCGTCACGGGCTATAGGCATTAATTTTCTTTCATTTAATGACATTTCTATAGTGTCCTTAAATAAAACAGGTGCCACCAAATTAAATACAGTATAAAATTACGAGTCAATACATAAAACTCTGCAATTTATCTTCACTTTCCGCCACTACCACTATGTTATTAGTATACACATACACCAATACAATCTAAATACAATAAAAGTTTTTTTTATAAATAAAAGCTTTAATTTCAAGTTTAGGTACATGAAAATTGTAATAAATTTAATTTAATCATAATATTTGTTGAATATTTGTCAAATCTAAGTAACGTGTATGACACTACAGAATTTTGTAAAAATCATAGTAACCGGATTCACCCTAATATCACCCCATTTCTTTGTTGCCAGTATCATAAAAGTATCATTATTTATATTTATTACCGTGAGACATGCAATGGCGCTATTGATCCATCAACAAACATTACTATCATATCTTATGTTAAATATTATCAGCCTTACTTTATGTTTGTGATTTTAAAAACGCAATTAAAGTAAACTTTCTAAACAGAATAACAAAATGTTTTGATCAAAAATAAAATAAAGAAAAATATAACTATTATGATAAACACCTTTTAGCATGCAGTAAAATACAATGTGGCGAGTATCAAAATATTCAAGTCATTATCAGGAACGGAATTTTTTTTATTATAATATGTTTCCCGAAAGTGGTTTCGTATTTCTCGTACAGATGTCATTTGGGCAAATTTTTCATTACTAACTTCATTCCAGACTTGCTGAATATGTATTATTATGTAAAACAATAGTTTAAGGTTTTTTCGATTAATGTCTACGCAAATCGTTTTTTTGCGTCATTTTAAAGTTGGGACAAAATAAGTTTTCCGGAATTTGATGATTTACTAATAATTTAGAAGAAAAAATGCAACGGAAACCAAAAAAAAATGTATAGTTTATAGCGACGATGCAGTAAGCGACCGTGTGTGTTAAATGTGTTTTGAAAATTCCTTCAAGGTCTTCCGACACTCGAATATGGTGTCTACTCTAGAAGACCGATTACCACTGATGACGGCTAAATCAAAACGTTAGTCGAGAATAATCACTGTTCAATGATACGAGAGATTCTCGAGATACTGAAAATGTTGAGAATCACCGATCTCGAGCAATTGGTGCCATTTTGCGTTTATATTTGACCTAAATATATGGTACGAAATCAATTTCCGAACAACCCAATACAAGATACTGTTGAACATTCATAAAAAAACATAATAATGTGAAACGTGGTATTGCAAATCAGGTTTGTGTTCAGGATTCAACGTACTAGGCAATTGTCTGTGTCTTGTTGGACATCCTTGTATTAATATTGTCGTTTAAATACATATATGTGGTTCTGGTTTAGATTACAGTACATTTTTATTAAAATTTTATACATTTTACAAAAATATCTAACAATAAATTAATTTGTTGTTTCACTAAGTACACTAATCTCTGCTACACGTATTTATACCTCCTATAACGAGGCTCTCTTCAGGCGAAATAATTTAGTTTATTTTGAGAGAAGTGTCATGTTACTATGGACCACCGACATTAAAATAGAGAGATTTGATGTGACTGAGCTATAATAACATAACGCCAGTCTGATATAAGCACTGCTTTCATAATAAATTTATCCTCAGTGAGATACAGGCAAAAGCCTTGTTTACTGGAGATACGACAAATGAAAGGCAACAAACCCAGATCCATTAAAATTGTATGTCCAAATCAAATTACCTGTTGTTTTAACCAAATCGTGTATATTTCTTGTCATATAGAAACACGTGTAGCGGAGATAAATGTATTTAATGAAATAATAAAGTAATCAATCCTTAAATACTGTAATATGAAGTGTTACAAAGTTAAAGTTGAAATATTTGACAAATTTGCGCAAGATTCATTAAAAAATCCAACGGGATTTTTAAAAAATGTTACAAAACGAATTCGAAACAAAAAACGTTGCGTAAAATATAAAAAAATCTAAATAAAGTCAAGACAAAAGCTTCATCTTTTTCAATCTCACCCCCCAAACAAATTCAGGATCCCAAAGTTGGAAGAGTTTCGCACCCCTTTGTGCATCCATAGTGTCACATTTTTCTTCAACAATCGTGCTTCCTTTAGATCCTTTAAGTTCTGAAGGATCTTTATGAAAGAAAAATGACACCGTGTACCCGAATTGTATCTATGCCAGAGAGGTTCTTGGAGGAAGCCCTTTTTAAAATTTATTTCTATACAATAGCATATTTGTGCGCGATTTGTTCTTTCGTAGAATTACTTTTTATTACCAAAAAAAAAAAATACTGGGATGCTTTTTTACGAACTTTATCTATTTTAATTTTGTAATAAGAAGAGGAATTATTTTTTATGTTGTATACTAGTAAAGTAAGTTACTGAAGATCGATCGATTCAACAAAGTTCGTTAAAAATTTTCCACTACAAAACAGTCCACTCTCTGATTTTCAGTGGATCTGTATGACCATTCATTCATAAGGTATGTTTTCAACACATAAAGAGCTCTTTGTTGATTGACAAACTTTTGTTTAATGTGCTGGACAATCATTTACGCTATCGTGAATTAAAATTGTTTTCGGTTGCGTATTCACGAACTGAGCTTTTAAGGGTGTGACAACGGAATGACCTCGTTGAATGAATTTTCCAATATCTTCTATATCACGGTGGATAAGTTGAAGATTGAAATCCTTAGTATAATTTATAGGTATAACTGAGTCACTTCACAGAGAAACATGAGAAGTATTGTTTCTATTGTTATTATACTATATTTAAACTTTTTTTTATTATTTTCTTTTCCTTAATTGGGTTAGACCTGTATCAAATTTTAGATGAATAAATTTTTATGGTTTGACATGAGTAATAAATAATTTTTATTTTTCGTGTATCGGAAGATCTGCAGAGACTTTCTAATCAAGTGTATTTTTATACGTATACTTACGCGGGAAAGTAAACAATATTTTGTCCACAATCGACATATTTTTATTCACTAGTTGCAACCCGTGAAATATTCACGGAAGTAAAACAAATTCTACATTTATGAAAATGTATATTCATAAATGTAAAATTTGTTTATATACGAGTATATCATTTATACATCGTTCCTTTTTACACCGGTTCAAAAATTGTTAGCTAGGTATTTAAAATTCGTTCAGTATCACGGACCCACCGCGATTCAAATTTCGAATTACTTTCGGAGAGAATCCAAGTATTCCTCTCTCGCTCTCTTGTATTCAAAATTCAATTCTCGTATTCTTTCTTTGACGACAACCATCGTATGGGTTTTGGCCTATTTATAAATAATAGATTTACATTATTTATAGATTTTCCTTTCCTCTATAATTTTCGGCCGAAACAAGTTCTGTTTAATTCATATAAAGTTCTTTCGAAGAGAGATCTTTTCTCTCATTATGGAACTATGTAAAATATGAAGTTATAATAATTGTTTGGTAAGGCATTGTATTTAAAAACACTTGTTGTTTACGGGCGGGTTTATGGGAATATTTTCCAGCCAATCAAGATGAATGTTATTAGAGTTGTTTATAAACAAATTCTTAAAACCTTGCGCTATTAAAATGTGTTCATCAAAAGGCTGCTGCGTATTTAACCTGTCGGACGTTTTGAAGATTAAATCTCCTAGCCAAATGATTTCAAACAAATTTGTTAAAACTGTGTGCTTTCAAAACCTAAAGTAATTTAAGCAAAAGTATTATTTGTCCACATCCACCACAAAGATTGATAATCTTCCTTGATATCGAAGGAATAATTGCCATCATCTGTCCTTAAGGCTCGTTATCTGGTAGTAACTTTATTTAGTTTTTATTGAATTCGCCAACTTGGACTAGACAATTGAGTTCAAGCTTCCATAAAATATGATTTGGCTAGTCCACGTCTGATAACAACACGCCGGGATCGCGTGCAATGAAGCAACACACATATCAATTGGTGTTTGAGGGCATGGCAACGCAAATCACGCGTCCCATATATATTTTTTATTGCTGCTCTATCTTTTTAAAAGGTAAATCTACATTATTGTTTGAAACTTTGAGCCTCTATTATTATTATAATAATTGTTGTTATCATCATCATCATCGTGAGTTCTCTGCTGATTGACAGAATCTTATAATGTATTGAACTTTTATGATTATATACTAATATTTGCCTTTTAAATATTTTTTAAACATATACACATACTATCACACCATTTCCGTGCCATACCTTCCTTACTCGACACACATCCTTAGCCTCTTCCACGTCCAAGCTCCTTATCATGCAACCTCTACGATTTCTCTGACTTTCTACTTTTCTTTCATTCAGAATACCATTCACTTGATCCGACCAAACTTTCACTGGTCTTCTCATAAGTCTTTCACTCACATCTACATTGTATATATTTTTCATAAGTCTTTCTACACTAATTTTAATAATAACATATCCAAACCATCTCAACGTTCTCTTATTCGTCATACTTAACCATGTTCACATGCATTCCGTATCACATCATTCCGTATTCTGTCATACATTATCATTCCATGCACGCATCTCTACAGCATTAATGCGGCTCCTCTCAGTCTTTTTCCACGTCCACGTTTCGCTCCCATAAATCAAAGTTGGCACCAAAATATTATTGTGGACTACCATTTTAGCAGATTTTAATGCTATCTGTTTCGAGAATATGTGTTTTAGTGCCCCGTTGACTTTATTTCCTAACACTACACGCAGTTCGATATATCTCTTTACTCTTCCCCCATCTGAGAATACACAGATATTACCCAAATAGCAGAATTCCTGAACGTGCTGCAATCTTTTATTTTTCACCCATACGTCGCATTTACTTATTTCTTTTACACTTCTCTATTACCATTACTTTGGATTTTGCAACATTCATTCTCAGATCTTTCTTTTCGCACCTCTTATACAATTTCATTATCAAACTCTGCAATTAACCTTCACTCTCCGCCAACACTACCATCTCATCTGCATACTGCAATCCGCATACGTTCCCATTTGACATATGTATGCCACCAATTGACCCTTATAGTTCCTTCACACATGAATCGATATAAATATGGAACAACGAGGGTGACATAATGCATCCTTGATTTGCCCATTTCGAAATATAAAACCATTCGTACCACCTGACACCCATCATTATCTTAACGCTTCTTCTTCTAGATCTTGCGATCTGTTTAAACAGGATTTCAGTTTTGGTCCTGTGATGAAGATGTCCAACTTTCTCCCCATCTCTTTGGTGGACGTCCCGGTGATCGACGACCCTCTGGAATATCGTGCATTACAATCTTAGGTATTCTCGCGGAGTCCATCCTCTCAACGTGGTCCCTCCAGAATCGTCTTCTCTGCATACTCCATCTCACGATGTCCTCAATGTTACCTATGATAGGCCGCAGTGTTTTCATTTCTGTTGTTCTGAGGAGGTGTTACGTTCTTACAGAGATTTTCGTTTCTCTTAACGCATATATCCTTAAAACGTACAAGTTTTATCACTTAAGGGTTTAATTTGTTAAACCACTTTAAGTTAACTTTTATCCAAAGTCGAAAATTAATTATTTCCGTTAATAATTTTATATAAATCCCGTTTTGTGAGACAAGTCAAGTTTGGTATTAAACCTAAGAATATTAGTTTTGTGAGACAAGTCAAGTTTGGTATTAAACCTAAGAATATTAGTTTTGTGAGACAAGTCAAGTTTGGTATTAAACCTAAGAATATAAGTTTCGTGATTGGTGAGAACTGTATTTGAAGATGAAGAAGTTAAGTAACGGAACGTATTTTTTCCAGTACCATAAGAAACCGTGAAGTCAAGGAGGAGCAGCAGATTCCTTATCTAACCATACCACCTGGCCACCTCGAAGCGCGAGTTCCACTTTATTATCCGACATGGTAATTTATCACTTCTTGCTAAATCCTTCTTCATATACGAGTATTTTTATTTCTGTTTCTATGGCACAAAATTTAAAGAACACAACATTATAATTTTTGTTTTAATTTTTGGGACAAATTTTGCAAAGTTAAATTTTATATATTTCTGATTTTGTTATTTATATTTGAAAGAACACTCACAAGTTATCAATGAATACATACCGAAGCAGACTAATTTAACACTTCAATATAAAAAAATGTACATTATGAACTTTAAGTGGCATGCCTGTTTCGCTTATCAAAAACATTGTCAAATTGTTTTACAAAAGCATAACAATATCATTTCACAGCGCTTTAGAAAAACTTTTTCAACATTCATTGCCTAGTTGATAAAACCCCTGTCTTCCGACCCGGAGGTTGTGGATTCGATTTCTGATGGAACCCAGATTTTTTTTTAGAGTTTTCAGTCTCGTTTTCACTTAAAACCTAACCTATATAAACATCTTTCTGATTGGTTGGAAGAGATCACCAAATAGTAATAATTCCACAAGGTTGAAATATACATTAAGAAAGTGTTATGCATGATTCGCTTGGGCACTGCTATAGCTGGCAGACATGATATATTTAATAATAGTGGGTTCGAATCCCAAGTTAGAGCACCCTTGAGGAGAATTTGTCATCTAAACGGTACTTTTTAAAATTATCGTTCGAATTGAAATTGTCACTTAAAGTTTATTGTGTAGATTTATTCTTAGCATTTAAGTGTTAAATAATTCAATTTAAAAATGGAGTCCTGTTATAGAAATACCAAATTAATTAATAAGATCATTTCTAAATAATACCAGCAATTGTAATCCCGATAGCCTCATGAACAGTTTATCTCATGAACAGTTTAGTCGTATTAACAATTTACTAAAAATACCATAACTATGCAGATGCCAAAAAAATCTCATTCTTCCGTCAATTCAACTCTCACCCCCCTGAGCTCTGACAGGGTTGAAATAAATATATTAACATCTGAGTCAGCTACCTTATTGTACTATCGTAACATTCTCACTATTGGGTTATAGAAACTTGTGTTATTTATAAATGTTGCAAAGTAGGTCTTCTAAGAAAGTAAAGGGGAACCCTTATATTAACTTGTCCAAAAGTCGCAAGTGAGTCCACGAGAGCATTCATAATTTTATGAAATATCACGATATCAAACCGTACATATATATCGCAATATCAAGCGATTGGAATTTACAATACAAGCGATAAAAAACTGGGAACTAGCATGCTACATTCATGTGTTTTTTTATTCTTGATAATGACTTAACAAGCCAAGATGATCATCCAAGCAGTGGAAATAAATATACAAAATTTAAAATGAGTGGTTTGATTTTTATTTAAATATTAACTATAGAGTTCTACGAATACAATCTTAGCATCTTTTTGTTAAATAAAATTGAAATATCAAATATTCTTATCTACACACGAGTATACGTTTATATTATACATATTAAAACGATATAGTAATCAGAACACGTATACTAAAAATAAATTCCGATAATCATTTATTTTGTTGAGATAATCTTGGTATGACGCTTAATTTGGCGTCTGGAAAGGCATTTTAGGTATACGATTATCATAGAGGTTTGCATCTCAAAAAATGGTTGTGAAATGTAAATTATCACTATCAAAAATTTAATAAACAAATGATTATCGATTTCTCGATCATTCATTTCCGTGTCCGGACCATCAATTATTACATAATCACATTCAATACTACTTTCGTGCAAAAAATATTTTGTTTTCGTTCAAGATCTCTACTTGAACATCTAGCATCTATTCTTCCCTACATGGAGTCTATAAACCTTTTTTATTTGGTACATGGCTGCACGGTACTACACAGGACATCCGTGCCGGTTCGAACACTACTACTCTCCTTAAATGACACAGCCATTTTCAACTAATATTCGGGAGTACAAGGATACGTATGGCTTCGATCATATCTTCATTTAACAAAAAGAAAGGAAACATGCCGATGAGCTCCGATCGTCTCACTTGGACGTGTCAACGGATCTAGTAAAGCAGTGTGGTCTTTGAGTTTGCTGGTGTGTAACGGATTACTTAAACAAACTTTACACAATCTCAACTACGAGGCCCAGAAACGGCGACGATTACAAACCTACACTAACGGAGTCTTGCAAAATGAATACAACTCAATATTGGCAGATACTAATTTAAATTTAGAAGTTTACGGCAATTTCCCAATAGAGAGAGAATGAAAGATCCAATATTGCCTTTATTTTCCTACTGGAATCATATCAAATAATAAAATAGGCATTTTATATCTAAGAATATAAACAAAAACCATACCATTAAGGACGTGCACTAGCACGGAGTAGGCTCTCGCTGGGGGCAATGCGCACGTGTAGTTGCCCGCGTCTGACGGGCCCAACTTGCTCACCCTAATGGTGCTCTCCGCGACGCCCCTCTTAGCCGCCTCCGTCTTGACAGCTATCCCTCCACGTTCGGCGTCTCTATGTAACGCCCTAGCACCGTGCAGCCACCAGACTGTCGTTGCAGTGGCTGCTGCTCCTCGAACCAGGCACCGAAGATAGAGAGTTGAACCAGCCTCATAGTACTGCTCCCTTAAAGGAGCGCCTGATTCATCTACTATTGTCACTTCTGGTGCTGGAATAAAGAAAAAGATCCCTTAAGACGGTGTAAAGTTATAAAGACATGATCATAAAAAGGATTGGAAATTGGTACAGCTTTATGCATCCGTTTAGAGCCGCTAAATATTTGAAATTTATATTATAAATGACTCTCCGTATTGTCGCTTATATTTTGGGCGTGTGTAAAATTTCATCGATTCCTCTATTATTTTATTAACTATTTTATTGAACGTCCCCTGCGGAAATTTTATTCGAATATATCATACTCGTATTTTATATATTGTATAAAACGTTCTGCCTTATTATCGTGCTGCAAACAGTGACTCAAAAAGCATTTCATTTACCTTCAGTGACATAGTGTGTTTCCTGATCCCTTCATTATCCTCATTCCCAATATCTCTTCCTATCACCTAGCCGCATATGTAACTGTTATACTTGTTATATTCAAGTCACCTTCTGTTTTCGTTTTATCTTACAATACAGTCATTTTATTTTCTTTATACGAGTATGAAGCACTAATGTAAAATTTTCACCCAACACTGGAAACGAAATTGCTAAACAATTTTCTGTTTGGTTTGAAGATATTGTCATTTTGCAATAAACCCGACACGTTGTTCATTGTAAAATGAAGGGCCTTAAGAAGTAAACAAAAAATATTTTCTTTATTTTTATTATGTATTTCCTCAAACATGGATTGTGAGAATAAGAAACTCAAAAGACAATTTTTGATGATAAAATATGCTTCAAAATTGTATTATATTATATTTAGACTTATAGTCAAAATATCATAAATCAAAACGCTAACTGGACCATAAAGTTTATAAGAGATGATTATAAATATAGCTTTATTTATATCCATTACCTCTTATGTAGCCGTGTGTGATGCACAGTCATCAACACTAACACGATTTTTATATACATAAGCTTTGCTTACCAACACACAATCACTCTTACCTTTGCGTTTACAACTTATTTTATTTAGGATATATAATTTATTTTGTGATAATAAATTGTGTCTGTAAAAATCGTCCATTTTTTTATTTCTTATATTTTTTTCTCAATGCGGCTCTTCATCCAGATTATTTGACTACGCCTGTATTAGATCAGATATTTAACAAAAGTCTGATTTATTTTTTAAATATGATTCCCGTCCATTATAGTTTTCTATGATTACCATGTTTGCTAAATAAACTAAAAATCGAGTTCAAACCCTGGCGAATTTATTTCAGGCCTTATTTTTAGACTTGACAATATTTGAATTTATGTTTTTCCGTAACTTATTATAAGAGTAAATAAGTAAAATAATCTCACGGCAAAAGACTGCAGCGGATTCAACATCGTAGTGGAACTAACAATACGAGTACGTGTGTCCTCACCAGACCCCCATGTTTGATATAATCGTATCACGATGGCGTGTTTACTTAAATGCAAAAGTTTTTTACTATACAAACTGACACTGTTTAGCCAAAAGTCAATCTTTGTCGTTTTTAAATACACGTAGTTGCGTAGCATCAAATTTATTACATATTTACAATTTTTTTAGAAATATTTTAAATCTACATACTTTTTGATACAGCTCGTTTAAGTTTCTCAGGTTTTTTCACATTTCCTTTTAAAAAAATACTATTTTCATCCAACCATGCACCAACATTACAAACTCCACCTAGCAAATAAAACGATTGTGTTCTAAGTCGGTTGATTACGGCTTCGACTCAAATTAAAAAAAAAATTCACTTCGATGTTTATTTGAGGCTCTATTTAACATATTTCTGATTCATTAGTGCATGATATTGCAACATGAAAAAAATCTGAATGTGATAAAACCTCGTGTTCTCCAGTTATATAAGGTTTTGCGGAGTGTTGTCGCGGAGTTTTGGCCTATGATGCCGACGTTTCGATGATGTGGCAGTTTTCATCTTAAGGGCTTGTCAACTTCACCATGGCGACATTATACAACTGATACTCAATAACTGCGAAAACCCCTTAACACATTATGTTCTTTAGTTTTTTCTACACACCATTTAGTCATATTTGCACAGATTTTTTTTTCAGTAGCCCTAGATGCATTTGTTCTACATGCTCAAACTACGTTAGAGTGTTCTAAAAACTGTATGGTAAATTAAAAGTATTTATGTTGTTAAATATGGATTTGGAAGAAAAAAACCAATCAATAAACAATTAAATATTTTATTGACATATTTAAAATCCTAGTTCTTCCCTTTTTATATATAATATTTAAGATTTTTTTTGTAAACTGAATTTTTTCCATAATATTTTTTGTAAATCATTTTGTCAATGGAACAAATACCACATCTCGGTGATAGTCCAAGGATGGACTTCCCATCACAATACTGTGGAGTACAACCTCCTTTTTGTTCGTACAGCACCCGCGGGATAAGCATTTTGTCAATGGAACAAATACCACATCTCGGTGATAGTCCAAGGATGGACTTCCCATCACAATACTGTGGAGTACAACCTCCTTTTTGTTCGTACAGCACCCGCGGGATAAGCATTTTGTCAATGGAACAAATACCATATCTCGGTGATAGTCCAAGGATGGACTTCCCATCACAATACTGTGGAGTACAACCTCCTTTTTGTTCGTACAGCACCCGCGGGATAAGCATTTTGTCAATGGAACAAATACCACATCTCGGGGATAGTCCAAGGATGGACTTCCCATCACAATACTGTGGAGTACAACCTCCTTTTTGTTCGTACAGCACCCGCGGGATAAGCATTTTGTCAATGGAACAAATACCATATCTCGGTGATAGTCCAAGGATGGACTTCCCATCACAATACTGTGGAGTACAACCTCCTTTTTGTTCGTACAGCACCCGCGGGATAAGCATTTTGTCAATGGAACAAATACCACATCTCGGGGATAGTCCAAGGATGGACTTCCCATCACAATACTGTGGAGTACAACCTCCTTTTTGTTCGTACAGCACCCGCGGGATAAGCATTTTGTCAATGGAACAAATACCACATCTCGGGGATAGTCCAAGGATGGACTTCCCATCACAATACTGTGGAGTACAACCTCCTTTTTGTTCGTACAGCACCCGCGGGATAAGCATTTTGTCAATGGAACAAATACCATATCTCGGTGATAGTCCAAGGATGGACTTCCCATCACAATACTGTGGAGTACAACCTCCTTTTTGTTCGTACAGCACCCGCGGGATAAGCATTTTGTCAATGGAACAAATACCACATCTCGGGGATAGTCCAAGGATGGACTTCCCATCACAATACTGTGGAGTACAACCTCCTTTTTGTTCGTACAGCACCCGCGGGATAAGCATTTTGTCAATGGAACAAATACCATATCTCGGTGATAGTCCAAGGATGGACTTCCCATCACAATACTGTGGAGTACAACCTCCTTTTTGTTCGTACAGCACCCGCGGGATAAGCATTTTGTCAATGGAACAAATACCACATCTCGGGGATAGTCCAAGGATGGACTTCCCATCACAATACTGTGGAGTACAACCTCCTTTTTGTTCGTACAGCACCCGCGGGATAAGCATTTTGTCAATGGAACAAATACCACATCTCGGGGATAGTCCAAGGATGGACTTCCCATCACAATACTGTGGAGTACAACCTCCTTTTTGTTCGAACAGCACCCGCGGGATAAGCATTTTCTTCGCTGTCGACATTTGGTCCCCTGCTAACATGTTTTCATTTATCTCACTTCACATTAGCTTCAAATATAAAGCTTTCCACTGTAAACTATCATGGTTTCGTACGATTCTGAAATCAAATACACGCGATGTGAAACATAACATAATACACGATAAACTAACTGACTCTAACATGATAACTCATCGTTTATCAAAAGATCAAAAGATTTCTTTTTCGTTTTTTTTTTCATTTTGACAAAACACTACGGGTTACTTGACAAACATGATTTTTTTTAGATATACTCGTATAAAGGGGAAATTATCAATTGTAATAACAGCAATTGCTTCCCTCCTATCCTTATATTCTACGAATTGTTTCACTTCAAGTCGTGAAAACGGAATATTAACAAATCGAAAAAATCACCACACTAATCGAATTGTGGCGAAGGAAGGAAGAAAATTCTTTATGATAGGGTAGTGCATATGTGGTTTATGGACGTGGCAGAAGCAAAATATGTATGTCAGGATATATTGAAGTGGAGATATGTTAACTATGTCTACCCTAATAGGGCCACGG
This sequence comes from Odontocerum albicorne, assembly GCA_949825065.1. Lineage (NCBI taxonomy): Eukaryota > Metazoa > Arthropoda > Insecta > Trichoptera > Odontoceridae > Odontocerum > Odontocerum albicorne. The sequence continues at coordinate 29,384,311 of OX463853.1, read as the reverse complement.
CATGATGGTTATGTTGATGATGACGAAGAAAAATCATATTCATTTACCACTTGAAAAAATTAATTGTTGTAAAAATAAAGTAGCCATTCACAATTTCTTTCGAACGTAAGAAACATCCAACAGGATCCAATGCACACTTAACTTATTTTTAGAAGTGAAATCCTTTTAATAAAAAAATAAAAAAAGTGGAATAAACAGTGTTTGATAAAAATAAATTACAATTAAATCCTTTTATGGCAGAAAGTACAAAAAACTTCAAAATAATGTCTTTCTACCCTATAGACATCAGATATGTATTTTTAAAAGCGAATAACATATTATTGTCAACATGGCACATTACTGAATTATAAGTCAGCCGTGGTCTAACGGTTAGCATTTACGCTAAGCAAGCGGATGCTCCAGGTTGATTCCTGGTGGATTCACTCCTTGGCTGGTTTTATTCTTGGATCATTTAAGATATAAATTCATGTTTTTTTGTAGCTGATTGTCGGAAATTCTTGTAGTGATATTAAGTCATCTATCATTGCTGGGCCTTGTAGTTAAGGATCTCATCGCCACTTTAACGTCAATTCAATTGGAAAGCAAAGCTGGACCAAGGAGTTTTTTTAAGTAAGTGAGTCGTTGCACACCAACAAACTCACCGGCCACACCGCTGTACTGGATCCGATGGCACACCGAAGTGAGACGATCGGAACACACCGGCATGTTTTTTTTCTCTTTTTGAAAGAGTTTATATAACCGAAGTCATAGGTATCATTATAGCCCCCAATACAAGACGGAAAAAATCCCTATGTCATTCGAAGGAAGAAGCACGACCTTCCGATTGAACATACGACCTTCCGCACGGAATTATAGTGCGTTACCACACGGTCATGCCTCTTTTTTAATGCTAAAATGAAGGTATTTAAAAAAATCTGTGAAACGAAAGGCTTCAGCAGATTAAACATGCCATCGTCTTGACATCTCAATCTACGTGCCATAGGAGCTTTGAATGGAGAAATATATGTTCTTTATGATTTTCTTTTCAGAAAAATCTGAGAATGAATGTTGCAAAATCCTAAGTCATGATGATAGAAAAGTATGAAAGGAAAAGTAAATCCGATAAATCGTCGTCGTTACTGGACCTCGTAGTCGAGGAACCCCTGGACTTTCACTATTCAGTGAGAAAGCGAAGAATAAAGGCGTGGTAGAGAAAGACACAGGAAAGTATAGTAGGATCAAGAGAATAATATTTAAAAAAAACGTGGAAAGTCCGAGAAGTCGTAGGAGATATGGAAGAGGAGATGTGTACAGTATACAACGAATGTGTAAAAAATCAAGACAGTACTCGTCAAGTTTTCAAGTTATGAATATCACTTTATTAAGATATTAATATGTGTGTCAAGATAAGAAAATCTGGTGATCTGTCCTATCTGTCCACCACTGCAGAGAAGCAGCGTAATTATATGTTATATGCGTATGTTTATATTATAATTTTTTTCTTCAACGATTTATTTAATGATGTCTAGAAATATTATTTTATTATTTTCCGATAATTTGAGAAACATAATATTGTTATTTTCAAAATGTTTTTTTTTTACCTGAAAACATAATATTACTACATTAAGACTGCCAATTTTGTGTTGGTGGAAATAATTATTAATAGGGAGTTATTATTAATAGCGCCCTTTGCATGTAGTTACGAGTAGTAGAGTTAGAATATGTTTGTTAGCTGTACGTGACTCCAGTCCTTAAAGTAAAGAGTCTCTAAAAAGATACTTTAAAATAATATACATAAATAATCAAGCTTGCCGTATTTACTGTAAGTAAAACATTAAACTCTAATTAATTCTAGTTTATCGAGTAGACGGTTAAAATTTTCAGATATGATGCCACAAAACATTGATTCATGTTTCGAATGGAAAACATGTAAAGGCAATAAAAGCCACTAGAGGTTTATATCCATTGGACAACAAAAACTAACAGATTTGTTAGACAGAGGAAGAGAACCTTCCCCGATAATAAAACTTCACGATATGCCGGAGTGGTTTTGATATTTGTTAAAACTAACTTTTGTATATATACACTCTCAATAAACTTTATTATACTTTAATTTAATTTAGATTTAATAAAACTTTATTTTATATGAGATCCGTGGACTATTTCATATATTAGATTTAATTGTTTGAGTGATATTAAATAAAAAAAAACCCTTGAAAACTTAACTTTTAATAAAAATTGATAAATTTGCTTACACAAAATTGTTGATTTCATGTTAATTGATATACTTTTTATTTTTTAATTTACATGTAAATATTACATGGACGTTCATAAGACGTCTGTTTTTCAATCTGAAGGCTGTTAGTTCACTTCCTGTTGGTACCCAAATTTATAAAAAGGGGATGTAGTTTGATTTTCCCTTATGGTTTGTTAAACATTGTGATTAACTGTAAAAAAAGTCCGCTAGGTTGGACAGTACACAACAAAAGTGTAAAAAATCAAGACAGTACTTGTCAAGTTTCAAAATTTTCAAGTTATGTTACTTTATTACGATATGAAATTTATTTATTTATCTATTTATTTAATTAACGACACAACAGTATCTTTATATACACATGAACATTTGACAGGTTATACACGTACTTAAAATTATTGACAAATAATACAACTTTATCTTAAACTAATATAAAGATACAAAAAGCAGTAGTAATAATAAATTACAGTCATCGTTTTAAAATTATTTAATAATCTTTGAGAATTTTGTGGGAATTTTATGGACAGATATTGACATATAGAAAACACATGGCCTCATTAATAGAACGAGATGCAAGTTGCTTTGCAGAATTAAAACCTTCCTACATGTTGATGCAGGGTTACTCAACTCCAGAGGCAAAGTATTGTCCTTAATGTTTTGTTTATATTACGTTATTTATATTAATAAAGGAGAGCACAAAGTTAGTAGCTATTTCTAAATATTGTTGTGATATTCTGGCGAATACTATATATACTTATATTAAAAATATTTAAATTGTTGCAAAACAAGTTTCCAAGTCTTTGCATACGAATTATAGAGGAGTTAATTTTATAATTAGTATAGCAATTTTCGGTATAAAAGGGGTTGAGCTGTCTTGTGGATCTAGTGGGAAAACGAAATGAAATACTTGCGAGTAAATTAGGTGCATCAATCACTGAGTGAATGATTTTGTATAGCAGTACTATATCGGCTGTTTTTCTTCTGTCACACAGCTTCAAGAATTTCATTGCATTTAATAAGTTGGGATAATTTCTTTGTTCATGTGGTATTCCAAGTTTAAAATTTATGAATCTTAGAAATTTGTTTTGTACACATTTTAAACTTTGTGCATGGGCGGCGTAATGAGGATACCATATTGATGAGTTGTAGTCAAGGCGGCTGCGTACCAAAGAGCAGTACAGCAATTTTAATGTTCGTAAATCCGAGAAATGTTGGGCAGTTCTTAGTACAAATCCTAAGATTTTTGAACTCTCCCGAGTGATTTTGTTCACATGAATGAAAGTTTTTCATCAAATATAATTCCTAAGTCCCTTATAGAAGGTACACGTTTTAATACATATTGATTTAGCGAATACTCGTGATTAATTGGATTTTTATTTCTATAAAAACTAATGGACTCACATTTACTCAGGTTTAAATGCAGTTTATTGGCCAAATATCCCAATAGGCCAAATATCACAGATATGTACGAGTACACACTGAAATAAAAATGATAACACGAGAAAATAAAGAACTTGAAGCTGTAAAAATTTAAGTAAGAATTATGTATAAAGGTAAACAATACATACATATCATCACGCCGTGTCCCTTGCGAAGTAGGCAGAGAGAACAGTTTCTAACCGAGCACACGAATTTCGACTTCTCTACAATCTCCACATCTATAATATATCTTCGTGAACAATCTTCTACTATTCACATTTCTCATGCCTTTTTTTCAAAATTTAGTCCATTTGGTCCAACCAAGTTTTCCTCAATCTACCTCTTTCACGTGCACCTTCCACTTCTGACTTGTATACTCGCTTAATCATTCTTTCATCATTAATTTTCTCCACATGGCCAAACCATATTAAAACTGCATTCTTTATCTTACTTAAAAATTCATTTTATTCATTCATTCGCCTTCTTTCACATATTGACACTCCATAAATTATCCCTAGTGCACGCATTTCCACAGCATTTATTTTACTTTTATCTTTCTGCTAAGTTCAAGTTTTACTTTCAGATGTCAATATGGCCACCAACATACTATTATGTACACAAAACAATAAGGTAATTTAACCTTAGATATAATAGCATGGCATATTATCACCGTGGTGAATATAGTAAACTTTTTCTATAATAAAAATAATGAACTAGGCTTACCATCGACCACCAAAAAAACTCTGATGACGCTAGGAGGGTGCGTGGAGAGTTGGCACTCGTAGAGGCCCTCATCAGACTTGTTAACGGAGGTCAGTCGCAACCTCCAATTGCTCGGGTAGCGAAACTGAATGGAGAAACGTTTGTCTCCCGTATAAGTGTGCGCTCCCACCGTCAGGATTAAAGGAGTCTCTCCACTCTTCCGTCTCACCCATGATACCTAAGGAAGATTGAATAAAATTATTAAATAGTTTAATTTTTTATCTCTCAGGAAAATATCAGTAATTTACCAACTAATTTTAACATTTCGATCTGCCTGCACATCGTAAGGTATATCTTGCTACCTGAAATTTGCGATGCAAGTTTCTATTTGACAGCTTACTACGAGTAATTGGTTTTGATAAATGAGTGAAATTGTTATACATTAATTATATTTCTCAGCTATAAAACTCATTCTCAACTGAATTTATTCAGTGAACTTTCAATACTAGTTTATATAAAAACAAAAGGAAAATAATTGAAGCGATGTAGAAAATATTGAATGTAATACGTGGAATAGCGTCATTATGTGCCGAAAGTAGAGCATGTATTCGAGTGAATAGTTCCTTGACTGAGTGATTTAATATTTCAAAAGGGGTGAAGCAAGGATGCGTTATGTCATCCTGGTTGTTCAATATTTATATAAATTCATATGTGAAAAAACTACAAAGCACAAAGGGTGGCATACCTATACAAATGTCTAATAGAAGCGAATGCGGATCACTGTATGTAGATGACAAGGTTGTGTTCATTCGAAAATCGAGTGTATATTTTTTAAATATGAGTTAAATTTTATTTTAGACACCAATATAACCTAGATGTCAGTTAAATTTATTATTTAAGGTTAAATAATTAAATAAATTAAGCAGATGTTTTTGTAAACGGAATAATTTATTATCACCAATTATGAAATATGAAAATGCTTAAATATGGGCATTTAGATAGTATTCCAATAATAAATTAATGGAATATGTAAACTAATAAAATGTTGGGTACCATTATTATTATTATTAGCGTATTACATTATTCAACCATATAAAGAAATCATTGCATGCAGTTTTATTTGGTGTATTGAGCAGGAATAATCATCCAAGATGTGAAATAAAGATAAAGAACTTAAATGATTTATTTTTATTTAAATATGTAATTAGATAATATTATTGTATTAAAGTTCCACTGTATATAATTTTTAAAACACAATAATTCAAAAGATTAGTATCAAATAATATATTCTTAATATATTTATTTGTAGAGCGTACCGTCGATTTCGACAGTTAAAATAATTTGAATATTTTTTAAATTTTTTATTTTTATATAGTGCGTATGCATACAAAATCTAAGTGTTACAAAAAAACATTAAATTTGACTCATAAAGAAGTGCTGCCTACCATACATAAAATATCGCACAAGCACACAAGAGGCCAAGACTTAGAAGACCCAGGGTCGTAAGTCACACATTGAAGCATTAACAATAACATACACAAATAAATCAGAACAAAAATATACTCATTTAATCACCCACTCGAATACACATTAAAAATAATAATATGAATTAAAACCTTCATTAAAAATAAAATATCTATATGATGAGTAATTGGGCAAAATGAAACGATAAAACTCTATACGCACCTCAATAAATAGTCATTTTCATATTACATGTTGCTCAGAATAAATACTTTAATTACTTACTTAAAATTATCGATACATATACGAGTATTATATTTAAACTTACTGTCTTATCTCTAAGAAGCATTACACGACAATCGAAGTGCGCCGTATGTCCAGCTTGGACTGTGATTGAAGTATTGTCTGAAGACGCGTCCTCAAAGTGCGGTCCATGTCTTCTCTCGTGAGGCCTCGAGTGCTGCCACGGCATCTGCTCCGATTGAGAGTGCCCGCTACCAGAATGTCCACTACTTCCGCTATGGGAATAACCTCCATGACTTTTAGAGCCATGGTGATGGTTACCATTGTGCTTTGAACCTGAATGACCGTTATAACTACCGCTATGTCTATGTCCATTAGATACTTCTGTCAATAAGTCTTCTTCTCTCTGTATTTCACCTTGGATCAACACCCTTCGACTATTTGTATTGTGGATTTGATGTTCAGTCTCCTCAGTCTGTGGAACTTTGAACAGTTTGTTTAAATCAACCGTTTGGTTACCGAGCTGAAGGTATCTTGGTAACATTGTGGTTCCGCGGTATGTCTGGATGTATTCTTCAGTTATACTTATTCTTGGGTCAATGACGTAATCATCGGTGAAATTTTCTAAGTCCGTGTGGTATGATGATGATAAAGACTTTTCTGAAACCAAAAATAAAACAAACAAAATTAGTCGTGAACTAACAGTAAAAATATATCATTTATGTAATTTTTTTTATTGTTTTGAAACGTTCATGAGTAGTTAATAAAGGCAGGCGTCTGAACGCAAATAAATTCACAACAAAATCTTATATATTTTTTAAATATTTCCTTTAATTTTTTAACGATTGATGAATTGACAATTAATATTCGGCGATAATTACTGGATGTATTTGAAGCTATATTAATTTATTTATTTGCAGTATCCGTGGCCTAGTTGGAAAGATGTTTATCTTTCACTCAGGGTTCGGATTCGATTCTCAATAGTATAAAAAAAAAGAAAATTAAAAAGGGACACAATATGATTTAATAGTTCATCTACTAACGATTTACGCACAGGCTAGACTTATGTTATATGAGTTTTGTTGCCTGTTTAAGTTAGTAGCAGTACTATTTTCAACAAAAATTATGACGAACCATGGTCAAAAATTGACAAAAACTCTTCCAATGATTTTTAACGCAAAGGTTCGATTATAGTCTTCTCTTCAACATGTCGAACCAATTCGAATATGTTGAGAAGAACCATAGGAATAAATAAAACGAAATGTGTTTTTTACATACTTTCCATGAAATCTATCGGTTACACATAATTAAACTATTAAGAAGGGGAAAACTTTAAACCTTCATGAAGGAAGGTTTTAGTTGATCATTTAAACGAGCGCATTGTATCTATATAACGGATACATGGTTGAGCTACACAAGAAGACGCCGTAAACACGATGAATTCGATTTAGAACAAAGTTCAAAGGCGTAATTGAGACCGAAAAACGGATTTACATTGAGTAGGGCAGGACACATAGCTATAAAACAGATAAACTGATAAGTAGACAGAACATAGCCTTATGTCATCCAGTGGTACCCCGGGAGCAATTAAAAGATCTTGAAAGCAATCTAGAACAAACTGAATGAATAATACATATAAAATGTAAGGCAATCGCTAAGGGACCGACTATTTTGGAGAAATCTTTAATCAGCAAACCAAAAAAATATAAAAAAATATTAATATGACTATTTCATTGAAAATTAATAACAAATGCATTTTTTACTTAAAATAAAATGCATCCAGCTTTAAAACGCATCTTATCTATCCACATTATTTTTTGGTAATTAAAACAAAAAAAAAAATGTTAAAATTATGATTTTTTAACCAAAAAGTCATTGATTTTGTATTAAAATGGAGGTATTTCCTTGGACAAGAAGTGCTTTGGAAATTTAAGGTGCACATGTGGAGTTTTGGAACTATATAAAATAGGCAAGCTGCATTTTGTTTCTGCGCTAATTTACGATATTTGCCTGATTATATAATACTAAAATCAAAACTATTTTTTTTAATATATAAATAAATTTAAATATTTCAAGTATTCAATGTATATATTCAGCAGTTTTATTAACCTCACAATATATAATATAATCATAAAATAGGTATTAAAATAAGGAAAATATACTTTTGAGGTAAACTCTACAGTCTAGCTTCCAGTAGCTTGTTTTGTCTATCTTTTAGAAATTTCAATGGTTTTTTATATAACATCTTATTTGGTTTTTTGTAAGGGTTTTCTGGTACATTTTTTTATCCTTGTATATACTCACGTACTTTTCCTTTCATTTGGATGAGAAACGGACTCTTATTCGCCTAGCCTTTATTTCACAACCCTGATCCCCTGAACGTGAGTTTAATTTTACCCACAAAAATTACATCATGAAAACCTTTGGTTTAATTTCTTTTAATCGAACGTTTAATCGATTGAGGTACAGAAAAATAACACAATTTTAAGGGCTGAAAAAGTTCGATTCAATTTGAAGGGGAAAAGCACATAATTATACAGAATGGAGGTCAACTTAGAAGTACGTTTTATATTAAATTTGAAAAAATATAACTATTGTATTTTAGAATTTAAAAAAATACGGGGATTATAGTACAAATGATGTGTTAACCACACAGTATTTGTTGAGATTTCATAATTACGTCAATATATTATTTATTTTAAACATTTCATTATACAAAGTACAATTTAGCGGGTTAATTGACAAAGCGTAATATTTTCCAACCAACTAGAATATTGTTTAACAAAGTTGTTTTCAGTATTGGATGAAATAATCATGTAACAACTTTATGCAAAGAAAATAAAATGGATAGAAATGTAAGATAAAAAGGAATCATTTCACGATTTTAACAATGTTATTTGCAGCTAGAAGATAGGCAGCAGATATTGGGAAGAATGATAATAGTAGACCCAAGAAATATGATACTTCACGGAAGGAAAATACAACGTTTTTTGAGTAATATTTGAAATACACCATCGACGGAGTGACTCCTGTGACTGATAACGGGTTTTAGAGCTTAACGTCGTGGACAATTAATTAAGATGTAAAAAATAAAGAACCGTGAACTGGTAAAGCTAAAAGGTCATTTCTGATAGAACGGAGCACGAGTCCATTTTCGACGATATTTAGGGGATCGGCTGGAAAGTTAAAAAGTTATAGAGAAGTGAAAACACGTACATTTGAGGTAGACTTCTTATTTTCAATAAATTAATATTATTCTGGAAAGGCGTGATATGGTCGTTCTTTCTTAGGTTGAATATGTATTGCACATAAACATTTTATATTCGCAGAAGTATGTTCAGCTGTTTTTTTGTTCAATCAGCAAGAGCAGAGACTCCACAAGCAATATAATAATTCTGCAAAAAAATAAGAAATGAACGCTGAAGAAAATCTTACAACGTACTTCAAATATTTGTTTTCACAATGAAATAGTGGTATCAAACGAACTTCCAAGGGTTTGAACCGTTTTACTCAATTGAATCGTTGAGGCGTTAAATGTTATTGGAAATAGAGAACCGGCAGTGAGTTTACTGAATAGTTGAGGACTGATGATAACGATCGCTTGAGGCTTGTTTGGATTGATGGGTAAGACACATTTTTTTAGTCCATTCGGAGATCGACTGAAGATAGGAATTCAATGTAATGCAGTATGAGAACAAGTAAAGTCGAAGAGGATATACATTTACAGTTATTAACATATTAGTAATAATAGAATTTAAGAGATTATGTTATCGTGTTATTGAATATAGAGAAGCCTAGGAAGAATATATAATTCCTTAGGGAATGCCTGTGGTGAGTTCAGTTCCCGCAGGTATTCCCTAAAAGTGTATAGTCCCAATATTTGCAAACTTATTGCCGTCCTCCTTAATAGCCCTCAAACCAATAATAGACACCGATACAAAGAACCTATACGTGGCAGCAGCAAGTTTATCAAAATCTACAGTATTAAAAACACTAATAAAATCTAGGGCACTCGGGCGCTATTATAGCTGCCAGGCGTGCTTTGTTGAGCTCGGTTTAAATTTTTAAAGTAAATTATGATTTATTAGCCATTTGGGTATTACTAAAGCTATGCATAATATTAAATTATATATATTATCTATTTCTTGATTGGTTTTGTCGATAAAAGTGTATTTGTCGTAATTTAAAAGTATTTATTTTGCTATTGCAACAGTCATATTATTATTACGTAATATTTCATGAATTGCTATCCTTTATTTTTCATAGTACATGTTGCTCAGAATAAATACTTTAATTACTTACTTAAAATTAACGATACATATATTATATTTAAACTTACTGTCTTATCTCTAAGAAGCATTACACGACAGTCGAAGTGCGGCGTATGTCCTAGTCCGAAAACACTTGAAGAAAAACTTTTAAAGGAAACCTTATCAAAATGCATGATTGTGTATGAACACTACACATATTCACTTATCTTCATCTGAAATCGAATATGTTACTATCACAGATGCGAAGATCTACAATGATTTCTTTACATTTCGTCTTTCCTTGATAAGTCTTGCGGTTTCCTAATAATATGTTTTTTTTAACATATGCAGATATACGGGGAAGTGTTTAATCTAATGGCAGAAGCCACTGCCTTCTTAACCTTACGCTCAATTTGCTATATTTGTAATATTTTTATTCTTTCAATAATAGTGGGTTTGAATCCCAAGTAAGAGCCTCCTTGGTGAGAAATTTAACGGCACTGCATTAGTTGTCTTTTAATTTTTTTTTTTTTTATAATTTTACAGCTCTTATTAAAGCATTAGTGATCTTAAATAGAGTTATAATGGTACTATGTCCAAGGCTGAATTCAAGTTGTAAAGGATTGAATAATAAATAATGGGTGAGGTAAAAGTTGAATTGGTTAAAAACTATATTTCCTAGACTTATATTTCATAACCCACGTGGAATCTAAGTGTTGAAATTATTTTGGTAGGGTAATTTCAGGAATTGAGAATAACGAGTGTTATTTTTTCAACAATGGACTTTACTTCTCGTACATAATTGAAAATTGATTATTTATATTATTGTTAGAAGAATTAAATCTAGAACAAGATAAATTAACTGAATTGAAATGTTGTTATCGCCCAATAACATGCGAGATACACTTAAAATAATACGACGTACTTCGTCTAAATCGACATCCGAGAAATGAAATTCAGACGCGTTAGATTTAGGAATTACTCTTATTTTAGGGAGTGTTTCCTCCTTAATGTTCGCTTTAAAATTGAGAAATGGTATTTCAAAGTGCGCGTTTAGGGCATTAGCATTTATTGCAGAAGTGGTTGGAGCGTGTCAAGATTTTAATCCCATTGAATTAAATATTTTCCATCATTTTGTGAGTTAGCGATTTCGGAGCGAGGAATAAAAGTATTTCCGTTAAACCATT